>JAODAL010009679.1:0-109359 GCA_025379985.1 Phyllomedusa bahiana | reverse complement strand
GGGGTCTTTTTCCCCGGAGGCGTGTCCCCCCTCACTAAAGAACTGGACATCTCATTTTTTTTTAAAGCAGGGGTACGAAGGTTGTCGGATATCGCCTGTAGCCTCTGCATGCTTTGCTGCAACTTTGAGGCACAAATCCCGCAAGCAACCCTGTCATATTTTTTAAGTTTACACCAACTGAACCCAGCGCTGTTCCTTCTGTGGTGTTCATCCAAAATTGTATGACAACAGGCAGAGATCTTTACTAAATTCAAATGTCAGCTTCAAGTAAAGATTCTGCTTCTTGTCAGTGCATGCGAGTGAAAAAAAGGGGAGAGAAGAAATCAGCTTTGAGAAAAGGGCTGCTCAGCTTGTAACTAATTGGGTGGTGGTGCAATTTGGGGAAGCATTTGGCTTTTGTGTGTTTTTTTTACAACGAAGGGGTTTGGGTTCAAGTCCCCAAGGGTTTTTTCCCCCCCCCCTAAAATCTACAATAAGTAGAGAACCCTATTATATATTCAACTCTTTATAATGATATAATACACATACATAGCCCCCCCAAATTTCAGTTCATCCCCAAGTATAGCTTGTAACATATGTTGGAAGTGCGGGTGTGATCAAGGAAAGGAAACTAAAAGGGGACTTTGTGTGTTTTTAAATAAAATAAAATTATTGAGGGTCTCCCAATATATTTTATATCTTTAATAGTGTACAATTTGAAAGAAAAAAAAAATAAAAAAAAAATGTTTGGGGCTTGAACCCCCAACCTTGACTTGCAGGGCTAATACCTAAGCACCGTACTATACAAGCAGCTTAGTAGACACACGGGAAAAAACCCTTATTTTAAAAAAAACCAGGGATGAGCATAAGGAGGGGGGGTTGCATTCGATCTGAGGAAAAAGCCTTCTTTTCCCGTCACTTAAGGAAGGACTTTTTGGAGGGAAACAACCTCTTGGCAAAAGCCCCTTAAACAGCCGTAATTGCCCAGAACATTGGCCCCAAAGCTGGGGGATGTACATAGAGGGAGGAGACCTTGGGTTTTACTATCGATTTTAAAAGCTCAGAGGGGAGTAAACAAAAGAGTGTGAGGCAGCCAATCCAGCGCAGGGGGCGGGCCGGGGAGTTTCCTTCTAGGGGGGTATCCAAAGCTGAATGAAATGTCACCAGCCAATCACAGTGAGGGGGTGTCTGGGGGCGAGAATCGCCAGGGGGGGTTTTGACCAAAAAAAGCAGAAAAGAAGACAGATTTACAGAGATGCTCAATCTGCAAACCTGAAGAGGTAACAACCCAAATTTCAAAATGCTTAATTTTTACTGTCCCATAATTGAGACATGATCTTTTAACAAAAAACCCCTTTAACACAGACATTCAAATTTGGACCCGATGCATATTTTAGGTGCTTAAATGCATCGAAATACTACAGAAATGTGGTCTTTTTTGGGTACTTTTTTTTAGCCTCTTAAAATCCCTCCTTATTTCCTATGGGGAAAACCCTGCCCAAAAAGGGTCAAGAATTTAAAAGTCACTTATTGTCACGTCCGCAAAACGCAATACAATTCCATATGTAAAATATTTATTTAATGACGTCACGTATTTTACATTAAAATCGATGAGATCTAACTGGAGCATTGTTAAATATGTATTTTTATATGTATTTCGATATGTAATATGTAACAAAATACACATTTCAAATACGCCATGTGAACATACCCTTAAACTATCCACCAAGCCAGATAATAATTAAAAATGTTAATAT
The DNA here is from genome assembly GCA_025379985.1 of Phyllomedusa bahiana. NCBI lineage: Eukaryota > Metazoa > Chordata > Amphibia > Anura > Hylidae > Phyllomedusa > Phyllomedusa bahiana. Next base: position 107,623 of record JAODAL010009679.1, on the reverse strand, counting down.
TTAACTTTGCTTCTACTGTATTTGTTAAATGTAATAGTTGATATTTAATTACTAATGTATGATACATTCATTAGTAAAAGTACAAATGTATTTCTTTTAAATACACTGTTATAAATAATTTAAAATTACATTAACTACAAATGTATTATTTTTATAAAGTTTGGGTAGAAATAGGAAACCTTACTGTTCGATGAGTAAGTTGGCCCATGAAAATTTCTTTTTCAAGGTCATAAGATGATCAGTTTCTTTTTTTTTTTTCTGCAAAACCAATCTGTGGGTAAAGATCTCTGGTAACTGTGTCAACTCAAATTATCTAAAATGGATTTTTGATGACTGCAATGGTTACATGGGGATCTTACCTACATCCTAAACCACTAAACAAAGATAGCAATTCAAACTCTAATCAAGGTCCCAGTTGTGCAATGTCAAGGCTTTATCCTGTACGTGCAAATCAGACCCTAGTACAAATAACATGTTAGAATACATGATGTTATATTATGTGAAACACAGTTAAGTGCACTTGTTTTGTGATTCCATTCGATTATGCTTGCTACTGCTATAATAGAGAATTTCTTAATAAAATCTAGATTTTTTTTTATTATTTGACTCCTTTTTTAAAGCAACAAAATAAATTTTGAAAGTGCATCATTAACCTTTCAATTCATTTCACATTAACTAAAATAGATTGTACAATCCCAATCTTAATCCTGTATTTATGTCTCAAACACTCCATATATATTCCTTGGTTAAAGCAGAGAATTTAGCTTTCAAAACATAATTGAAAAAAAAATTTTTTTTTATAATTTATAATATATTTTTTTATAAAATATTTTTTTTTTAAATATAAAAATATTTATATAATATACCCCACACCAGATAAATGCCATTAGACGTACTAGTTGAAATATAAATGCTAGCTTTTTTGATTCATTATGTAAGGGTTTTTAAATATTCTTCTAAATAGATGGAAAAAGATGTAGTGAATAACTACGGTGAGTTCACACGCCATTTTGCAGTGCTGCAATACACTGGGTGTTTTAGAAGTACCCACTGGCCAGCCCGTGCTTCTAAAGCGACGGGGCGGAGTGGCCCTTTCGACTCCATTATCCCTGCCGAATAAACACCGGGAAGAAATGACATGTCACTTCTTTCATCCAGCATTCAATACGCGTTGGGAAGCTTATAAAAGGGTAGAATTTCCGCAAAATGAAGTAAATTTCACAAGAAATGTTCACGCAATAACGCTGTATGACCAAAAACCCCTTAAAAAACTGGATACAAAAAATAAAGTTCACTGATTAACATACGCTGCCCAAAAAAATCTTTGCCTCAAAGATGTTTTAAATTTAAAACAAAAAATTGCCCAAAAATAGAGAATAAAAGAAAATACTAACAGCAAAGATATTAGTCGGAATTTAAAGGGGTTCTCCTTTTTGTATTTGTGCAAGTAAATCACAAGGGTGACCCATAATATTAAGTTGCAATCTATGGTAGAACCCAGCCGTAAATGTTTAATTTCCCTGCAGCATCTCCACAGGAGAAATAAAGCATAACTCACTGTATATACTAAAATCAATTGGATATCCATGTAATTAATGGACAATGTGGGCGACATGCATGAAATTTGGTGTGTGAATGCCAAATTTCATGCACATAATAATGGCATAGAATGCGCCTGATTTATTAACCCGCTCTACAGCAGGTCATAAATCAGGCGCAATCTAGCGCTAGGGTGACATTTCTGTCTCAGGTAAACCACTTTGAAAGTGCTCTACCTGTTCCAGTTGTAATGTGCCTAGAAATGTTGTAGTAAAGCTATAAATATATACTTATATATATAAATGCTGTATATATATATATATATATATATATATATATATATTATATATAAATATATAAATATATATATATATAATATATATATATTATATATACACATACTATATAAATATATACTTATATAACTTCACTATGGTTCTAGTGCGCCCACCCCTCCTGAGATTGGGCACATTACAAAGCACCGCAGGCGGGACTGCACCTGATATTGGGCTGAAAAGACACCACAATTGGCGACCCCAGTCATAAAGTCACCCTGTAGTCTCTAAATTTTTTTCTCTCTTTTTGGGCCCATTGATAAGGTTATGAATGAGGAACCCTCTTTTTAACACCAGAAGCCCAAGTGACAAAAGGGTTTTTAAAACAGTTTCAGCTTGTAGAAATGGACCAGGAATGGGCCTGGGAAAAATCTCTCTTCAGAATTCAATGTTATTCTACACAAGTCACATCTGCTAGCGTTTTTGTCTTGAAGTACTCTGATTAAGTTTAAGCCTTGTAACTATTTGCATGTATTTCCTTCAGGTTCTTTAGCTTCTTCTCAGACTATAGCAGGTAGATATAGCACACTAGAAAGATAATCAGCTTCCTTTAAATATGACCTTGATTACAACATTTAAAACATGGGTTGTAAGCTTAACTGGGGCATAGAAAATATCGAACAATATAATTCTCTGCATTGCCGCGCATAATATATCAGCACTAGCATAAAAATAATATTAATAACACTGCAGCTCTCTCTGTGCTCTTTGTGCATTCCTTGTAAATTGGTTTTCCATTTTTAAAAGGGGAAAAAAAGGGAAAAAAAAAATTTTAGGAAAATAGACTAAAAACGTACTGTGCTGTTATGCTCACATAAAAATTAACAGTCCCTTTTAAAGAGAAATAAACATTCTTGTGTTCTTTTGTCCTTTAAGAAGCATGCACTTAATCACTCTACAGTAAATGCATTGAATCAAAGTATAGAGAAAAGCAGCATTATTTTTCCCTTTCAACTTACTTTAAAAATTTCTCCTTAAAACCCAATCCCCTTTTTAAAAAAATTTTCTGTTCTGGGTTCTTTGGAGACCTGCAGAAGAAAGGGGATATGATCATGTAATCAATGATTAATGAAGCATTGGGAAATAAATGAAGAAGTGCTAAAAAGGGCAGACAATACAGAAATAGGTTTTTCACTCTTGTGTTGACATTGTATCAATCCAGATTAGTTTTCTTTGACACAATGCCAATTTAATAAGAAAAATGTTTGGTTTAATAAAAAGGGTTTTTACCCGGGAGTTTAAGAGTTCATAGAACACTCTAAACCACATTTACATGAAAAAAGTAAAGATATTCCCTACCTTCATGTGTTTCTTTTCTTTTGCTTCCCATTTTTGCAGTAAAACTTTCTGTTTGTGGGAGTGTCAGTATTTCTCCAGCCGCTATTTCCTTTAACTTCCAGACTGCATTGTAATCTAAGACTTCCTTCCACACTGCTTACCACTGCTTAGGTCTATGTGCTGACATTAGTGTATAATCCCCCCAGCTCTGTACTTGCTGTCATGAAAATGATAATAGTTAGGACTCATGAGTCACTAGGTAAACTGTGCAGAACTGCAGTCATCATTTTCATGACAACATTACACAACCCCCCAGCTCTGAACTGCTGTCCTCTGCTCATTACTGTCAGCAGGATTCGCAGATAAACAAACAGTTCCCCCTACCCACCTTTCAAACTACAGGCTAGCAACAGTGAATGCAGCCATATCATTCTCTGCTCAGGTCAGGCCCACTAAAGGGGAGTGTTTCTGAGCTGAGCTTCAAAAGAACTCCCACTGAGTGATGACAAAACGTTCATTGACACCATGTGATCCGCAAACGTCACATGGTTTGCAGGAGATAAAGGGAATGTGAGGACAGGGCTCTTTGCCTGGGTCGCAATCAGGGAAGGGAAATAATTTTTTTAAAAATAGAATTATAAAGTTTAAAACAAACGGGTTTTAGTCTTTAAAAAAATAAAAAGGTAGTCCTAGAGAACCTTTTTAACTAAAATATTTTGAAGATGGTATGTTTGGCACCTGGTCACATGCTGTGATACTTGATATTTTGCACTGACATTGAACTATTTTCTTAAAATTTTATTTACCCGTGTATATAATAAACAGTGCTACAAATTATGCATTGAAGAAACAACATTGTCACAAGGTAACAAGCAAACATAAGCTTTAACGGGGTTTACAGTGGATTATGTTGATCCTAGGTTTTTTGAAATATATATTAAATAAAAGGGTTTTTTTTATAAAAATTTTAAAATTTTTATAGTGTTATTATAGCACCCGTTCTATTATGGTTTTATGTGAATGCAAATTATTCACTATTTTATAAATTTATGCACCATTTTTTTGTAATTGTTTTTGAAAATTTCTGCTTTCTGTCAGTAAATGGATGCACTTTAGAGATGGGCGAATTGATTCTAAAAAATGGAATTCTTTAAAATTTAGGAAAACTTCGGTTCGGAAAAAGTCGAACTTTGGGTACTTCGGGTGAACGAAGTGTGCTTTTGATTGATAAAATGGCTGCGAGCACATGGCGCTACATGGGGCAAAGCGCTCTGGGAGGAAGAAGGGCATAGCCTGCATGACATGTGCAGAGGTGAAGCAATCAGAGACCGGCGGGATTTTGTGACGTCACCGCACAATATAAGACCGGGCGCGACGCCGGGAGCTCACACTCTCTCATGTGCTCTTTCAGGGAAGGTGCTGCCGCGGCTGATAGCTCTTACTGAAGAATTGATTTTTTTTATGGGCGATTTCTGTGGGGTGTCTCAGCTTTTTCTCAAGGACTGGTTCTCTTAATGTTCTATTTCAAATTTTTTGGGGTATTGGATCTGAAATCCAGTGTGTGTCCACTGCAGCTGCATATACATTCAATATCCAAGTGGATCTAAGCCAGTTCCTGTTGTATTCATTTAAAGAAACAGCGTTTTTTACAATACAAATACCACTTCATTTTTGGCTGCTCAATTCTATTGCGCAATTTACATCCAGGGGTTAATTAAGTGTTGTTTTGCTGGTGTGCTGACCCCAAGAAACCGTCTTTTTCAATGCCAAAATATATACATTTTTCCTGTAGCCTAATTCACAAGCAAAGGTTAATTACAACTGTAAAGTCTTGTTGTGTGGCGAGAAAAACACGCAATTGTAACACGCTACAAAGCTACTATTTTGTGCGGCTCAAATCTATTGCGCAATTTACATCCAGGGTTAATTAAGCGTTGTTTTGCTGGTGTGCTGACAAAAATAAACCGTCTTTTTCAACACCAAATATATAAATTTTCCTGTAGCCTAATTCACAAGCAAAGGTTAATTACAACTGTATCTCTTGTTGTGTGGCTAGAAAACACGCAATTGTAACACGCTACAAAGTACTATTTTGTGCGGCTCAATTCTATTTCGCAATTTACACCCAGGGGTTAATTAAGCATTGTTTTGCTGGGTGCTGACAAAAATAAACCGTCTTTTTCAACGCCAAAATATATACATTTTTCCTGTAGCCTAATTCATGTCCAAGGTTAATTAAGCCCGTTTTTGTTTTTACCCTTTAGTAAAACACACAGTGTTTTTTAAACGACACATACAAGTAAATTTTTCCTGGCCATTTGTGGAGCGCAATTTATATCCAAGGGTTTACCAAGCTTGTTACGGGGTTCATTTGGATTCAAAAACAGGGTTTATGTTTTTTCATTTTACGGGATATCATCATCAAACAGTGTCTGTACATTTTAGAAAAAAACCGTATGTCAGACAGAGAGGTGGCGGGGCTCTCACCTGCGAGTGGCAGTGGCCCAAACTTTCCCTTTGGGAACAGGCCCTTTTTCGCAAGCACAAAAGGGGGACCGCAGCAGGGGTCACTGGGTGAGGCCACAATTTCCGCTGTAAATCTAGCGGCCGTGTGTTGTTCAGCCCCCCCAAAAGGGGTTTTCTTTTTTGATTGACAGGTAAATCCTTTTTCCTCCCAATGACATCTGAAAACCCCCAGCCAAGGGGTTCGGGGGGAAAACCTCAGACAAAACCCAAATTAATTTTCCCTTTGGCCCGGGAGCGGGTCAGCGGCCCTAAATGTCCCCCCCCCCGCCTCTGTCCCACCCGGGTTCCCCCTCAGCCAGAGATCTACTATGTTTTCGGGGTTCAGTGCCACTATATAGGGGGGGGATAAAACAATTTGAGGAGGGCAGTCAGCAGCTATTTGGGCAGCGAAAAAATGGGGCCAATATCGTTGCTTTTTAGGAAAGTAGGGGGCCAAAGTATAGATGTGGGAGGGGCATGGAGGCCCATTTTGTGAGGGGGCCACCTTGGCATCCCCAAGCCGGTGGATGAGGAAAAAGCATGACATGAAAAAACAAATGATGATGTTTGTCCCCCCCGACCGAAATTGGGGAAGCCGGGTGAGGAAAGGGTTTCATAAATCTTTCGGAAAAAAGGAGGGTGTCAGCTTGCGCGCAGGAAAGCGCGACCCAGCAAGGGGGTTTCGTTTTGGGTGGCCCAGCGGGATACCCAGCAGTGTGGGGTCGGGCCCCCAAAGCGGGCCCAACGGGGAAAAAAACCCACCCCTTCGCAGGTCCAAAAAAAGAAAGCAGACGGGGGTTCTCGCGAGGCACGCGGCAGTAGTCACTAAAGTGCGGAGCTTTTGGCGGTAAAAACCCGGGTTTCCCGGGCCCCGGTGTGGCATTTCTTTGCTAAGACACGGGGAACCCGGGAATATGGGTATATGAGAATCGTGGGCAGAAAGTGAAGGTGGCCAGGGAGCTAACTTTGGGCCCAAACGGCCCGGGCCCAACACATGCAGCGTAAACCACCCGGGGGCCCTGGGAAAAAAACGGGGTCGATGGGGTGGCCCAAACTCCGCCCGCAGCAACAGCCAGCACACCCGTCCATTTGGAAAAGAAAGCCATTGCCGGGCCAGATCAAGGCCCCAAACCCCCTCTGAAAAGGGGAAAGCTTTTTTCTCTTTGAAAATCATCTCCCGGTCCAATGTTTCATGCCCTCGCTATCATGGGCCCAGCTTTTCGTTCAGCGGGGTGTTTTGGAAAGAGAAACATATGCGTAAAAACCACCCAAAAGGGGTGCACATTGCCCGGTGCTCCTGTCCAAGTTGTTGGTTTGAAAGTCCCCCCTTTCCCAAAAATGGGGGACTCTGCCCCATTCAGAAAAACTAAGGGCTTGTCCCCGGGGCCCGAGATGGGTTTTTCCAACCGAAATTTTTCTTTTCCCAAAAAGGGCGTACCAGCACTTCAAAAAATATTTTGAACAGAAGGGGGTCAGCCCTTTGGCTTATCGGTTTTTTTCCAAAGGGTGCAGGGCGCACGGACGTCTGGGCTTAACAACGGTCGGGGCCGGGAAAAGTATTTTTTAAGGGCCCACTGGGTGAATGTTTTCCCCTCCCAGGCACACCAAAAAACCCTTGGGACGGGGAGAGGGCCTTTTTTCCCCCTCCCGTTTTTTTAAACTGCTGCACTTTCCCCAAAGGGCCCCCGCCCCCTCCCCCTTTCCACCACCCCCCAAACCATCTGCCTCCACAAGTTTTGCCCCCAATCATCCCAACATGTTTTTAGGGCCCCGGGGCGGTGTCACCAGTTTTTAACCCCCTTTTTTTGCCCCCGGCGAACGAATCAAAAAAGGGGAAAGGAATTTCTCCGGGGTCATGCAGCAAAAAAACGTTTTTGTATTTTTGGCCCCCCCGCGCCAACTGAAAATCGGAACCAGGGTTTGAGGGGACAATGGGAGGAAAAATTGGGGTGCCCGGGCCCCGGTCCCAACCGGGGGGGGGATGGTCCATGCGCCCTAAAAATGCGAAACTTTTTTAAAAATCTGGTTGTAAAAAAGGTTTCCCGGGAAGCCCTTCCAAACCGATCTTCAGAAAAATTCGAAAATGGCCAAAAAAACTGGGGCACCACTTTATCCTTTCCTACAAAGTCGGGAACCCCCTCCTGGGAGTTGCAGGGGGCCAAAAGGGCCCCCCCCCAACCCACACTCTGATATGCGATTTTTCCCCCCGCGGGGAATTTCCAGCCTGAAAAATGTTGGACCGACTGTATGAACAGAAAAAAGGCCCAAAATTAACGATTTTTGATAAACCGGGCAGACGGGAAAGTACCCCCCTGTGTAACTTTGATGTCACCCAGTGGCACCCTCATGGTGAAAAACCTGCCGTTTTTTGGGGCCTTTCCCGGGGGAGGGCGATGTTATTTGTCATCGCCGGGACTACGGGATGAATTCATCTTTCCCCACTGCTTAATGCCCTGGAACAGATGCTAAAAAATCTTTCCCTGGGCAGGGGACTGGAACTGGCGCTACATTCGTGAAAAAGAGGGGGGGGGGGGAAAGGGGAGGGGAGGGGGACATTGGAGCAGAAGCATTGTCTGGTGAAATGAGTGGGGTTTTTACCAGGTAACAAGAGAGGAGGGAAAGGGGCCCGCTTGGGGGAGGGAGATGGAGTTGGAGGAAGACGAGGCGATGACCCCCAAGCACCGTGGCAATAAAAGGGGAAATGGAATTTAAGGGGGGCCCCTCGGATTTAATTGTGCAGATGGCCCCCCACCCTGTATTTGCCCGGAAATTTACAGCCCGGAAAAAAAAGTTTAGCATCCGGCAGAGGGATGACTTCTGGGTCCCACCTTTTTGGGGGGACCCTCGCTAAACCCGGGTTTAAAAAAGGGGCCTTTTTCCCCCTATTTAGAGGGAGGACAAACTCAAATTTCTATAAAGGGGAAAACCTCCCTAGTCAGTTTGGGCCTTTCCCTTGTGCGGGGATCGGCCCTCCCCTTACAGGTTTGACCGGGGGGTTTCCCCCGCGCTCACGGGATACTGGCCCCCGGGCTGCTGGGGGAAAGGGGAGGGGTTGGAAACAGTACCCGCTCCATCAGCAGCAACCTTTAATTTTGGAGTCACTGATGACAGCTTCCCTTTACCCGCCTTGTGAGGAGGGTAGTCGGGCCCCCAGCAGCAGCAGCAGGACCCGGGCAGTCCCCCGAACCAAAGGTGGTGGCCTAATGGACCCGCACTCTGCCCCCCCAAATTTTTGAAGATCCGCGGGGCTTTCTTTGGGGGGGCCCCAAAAAGGAAAGTGTGGCCGCAACTTTTCCGATTTGCAGTGGAGAAGCTGTCCTGCCCGGCCATAGTGTCATCAGGCGGGTTTTTCAGTGGGCGGGGGCCATCGTTACCCCAAGGAGAAAACCCCCTTGTCCCCGGAAATGGGGGAACACGGGGCCTTTTTTCAAGATGAATCAAGGGGTGGTTCGGACAGGAATTTTTCCACCAAACCCAAACCTTTGGCCCTCAGTTGGGTTTTAAACTACCTGCCCCCGCCACAATTTGATGCCGCCACCCGCCTGATGCCACACAAATTTCTGACGTTTTTCCCTCTGCCCACCAAACCCTTTTAACCCGGGGCTGGAATTGCCAAACTACCTCAACACTCTGTCATTTTGCCCCTCTATAAACCCCTTTCGGGTGCGGGTGTTGCTGCTGCGGGCACCTCCACCCCTGTGTCATTGTCCCCTCTCTGACCTCCCTGCTGTTGCTTTCCCGGGCCCCCGCACCCCAGTCTCCCGTCATTGTTTCCACTCCGGGGGCCTACTCCTTTTTTTGCCACCTCCAAAATTTAAATTTTGCCACTGTCTGACCCCATGCTTGCTTCTGTGGCGCCCGCCGTTTTTCCCCCACCAAATGTGTCATTGTGCCCCTGGGCTGAAACCCCATGCTGCTGTTTTGTGGGTGCTGCCGTTTTCCTCCCCACTGTGTCATTTGCCACTGCCCCCACCCCATGCTTTCTGCCGCCGTGACCTTTCCCCTCTCATCATTGTCCACTCCCGTGGCCCAATACTGTTTTTGGGCCAAATCCAGATTTTCATTGTGCCACGTCTGACCTCACCCGCTGCTGTGGCGCTGTCGTTTTCCTCCACACTGTATCATTTTTGAAACTGTCCCGACCTCATGCTGCTGCTTTTGGCGCTGCCCCTGTCCCCCCCACACTGTGTCATTTGGGGCCACTGGGCCCGACCTCAAGCTGCTGCCCCTGTGACCTCCGGGTCTCCGTCCCTTGTGCCACCTGTGGCTTCCCCCCTGTTTTTGGGGAAAAAATTAGAATGACATTGTGCCCTGGGCCCGACCCCTTTGTGCCCCCCCCCCGTGACCTCCGCTCTCAGTCATTTTTGCCACTCTTTTGGGTTCCCTGTTTTGCCACCGCCGAATGTATTGTGGGGCCCCTGCCTGAAATCATTTCTCTGCTTTGGACCCCACAGTGTGATTGTGCCACTCTGTGGCCCAAAATTTTGTTTTGCCACCTCCGAATTTCATTGTGCCACTGCCCGAAAATCATGCTGCCTGCCCGGGACCTCCGCTCTCGTCATTGGGGCCCCCTTGTGGCTTCCCCCCTTTTTGCCAAAATACAAATGCATTTTGCACGCCTGACCTCCCTCTGCTGTTGGGGCTGTGCCGTGTCCCCCACACTGTGTCATTGTGCCCCTTTCCTGACCTCATGCTGCTGCCCGGGCCCTGACCTCCACTCTCAGTTTATTGTGCCCCTCTGTGGGGCCCAATTTCTGGGTTTTTCCACCTCCAGATTGGTATTTTTGCCACGTCCCCGACCTTTATTCGCTGCTGTTGGGGGCTGTCGTGTTTTCCCCCCCACTGTATCATTGTGCAAAAGGGCTGACCTTTATGCGGGTGCGTGGCTGCTTTCCCTGTCCCCCCACACTGTGTCAAATTTTGCCCTCCTGACCTCATGTGGCCGCTGGCGCACTTGACCTCCGCTCTCAGTCATTGTGCCACTCTGTGGTTCCCCCTGTTTTGCCAAACCTTTTAGAATGAAAATTGTTCCACTGCCTGACCCCATTTTGCCGCCGCCTGACCCCCCGCTCTCAGTCTTGTTCCACTCTGTGGCTTCCTCCCCGTTTTGCCCCTCCAGGAAAGTCATTGTGGCCCCCTGGCCCCGAAACCCCATTCCCCTGCTGTTGTGACCTCCACACTTTGTGATTGTGCCCTCTGTGGCCTAATACTGTTTTGCCCCCTCCAGAATTTTCATTGTGCCACTGCCTGACCCCATGCTGCTGCCCCCCGTGAAACCCCCGCTCTCATCATTTTTGCCACTCTGTGGTTCCCCTGTTTTTCCACCCCACAGAATGTCATTGGCCCCCTGCCTGACCTCATGCTGCTGCCGCCGTGCCCCCGTTCCCCAAAAATTTTATTTTTTTCCACTCTGTGGTTCCCCCCTGTTTTGGGCCCCCTCCCGGAAAGCATTGTGCCCCCTGCCTGACCTCATGCTGGTTTCCGCCCTTTAACCTCCGGGTCCTTTTTCATTGTGCCCCTTTTGGGGGTTTTCCCCGTGTTTTGGGCCCCCTCCAAATGCAATTTTGCCAAAAACCTGGGCCTCTTGCTGCTGTGGGTGCCGCCGTCACCTCCACACCGGGCCCCTAATGTTGGGCCCCCTGAGCTCTAGCTTGTTTTTTTTTCCCCTGTCGCTGCCCTGGCTTTAAAAAGGCCCACCATTCCCCCTTGAGTTTTTTTTGGGCAGTTTTTTTCCTCCTTTAAATTGGCCCCGGGAATTTTATAGTGAAACGATTTTAAGAGCCGGGGGGCAGTCCCTCGCATGTCATACTAAAAAAAAAACATTGTATGAAAAACCAAACCCAAACACCCTCTGCTATTTAGGGATGACCAACGTTCTACTCACCCTGCAGGGTCTGTGCAGCCGGAAATACTGCTTTTTAACGCGGGTTCCCTGCCAAAGTAATTCGGAAAAGAAACCCCAAAATTTTGTCCGGGAAAAATTTCGGGCGAAATGAACCCCCAATGGAATTTTTGAGAAATTTGCCCATCTCTAATACCCTCGTTTTCTTTTCACCCACTCCAAGACTGAATAATTCTTGATCATATCTACCTGATTCGTCCAAATTTCAAAAAATAGCCCTTTAAAGGGTCTTTTTTTTGAAACCCAAATTCCAGCATTTGAAATTTATGAAAAAACCCCCTTTTAAATTTTTCTAAAATTTTTCAAAAAAATGAAAATTTAAACATTTAAAAATAACCCTAAACTTGGGTTAAAGTTTACTTGTTTTCAATGGGTTAACACACCCATTCCCTGGCACTCCCAGTCCATTGGTGCTGTTGCTCCCATGCTCCCAAATTGTTTCTGGTTTCCCAAATTTTACTTTTAAAAATCCTAAAGTTAAAAGGGAAGGATTGACAACAGACAGAAGTGAACTAAGAATGAGAGTGCTGAGAACCAAAAGTGTCAGTGAATGGGTAAGAAAATAGAAATCCCTAACCACAGAGTGAAATAATTGGGTTTGGGACTACCCAAAACTGATTTTTTTTCACAAGTTCAGCTGAAAAAAGAAGAACCAAAGAGGGTCAGATTCATGCAAAATTAATGACTACAATTTAAACTTGTCCTGCATTTTCCTCATTTTGACAAAATCAGGACAGGTTTTCATCCACATATGGATGTAACAAAGTTTATTTGGCAGTGATATCTTACTGATTTAGATCACAACATAAACCATTGCAAAACATAAAAAAAGGTTTAGATAACTTTTTGTTCCGCAGTATCATAACATTATAATTGTATAGTAAAGCTTTGCTAAATGACCTTACAACATGAAACACAGTCCTCAAGATCCAGCTGGGTATATAGATTTGAAAAGCCTCCTGCACAGAGTAACAGTCAAAACGTTTCAAATGGCAGCACACAAAGCCCTTCAGTTCGGAGGAACTGATGTGCCGTCACATAGACTCTTACATGTATATGAGGCCTGACCATCACCATACACTAATTTCACTATTTTTTGTTTTTTAACAACAATTTTTTAAGGGGATGCAGACAAAAATGCAGGAATCGGATGTGTAATGTGAGTTGGAAAATAGTCTACAGTTTATCAGTAGTTTAAATTCCACCAAAAAAGATAGTTAATTTTTGTTGATGGTCTAGACATTTACACTAGCGGGAAGTAGATCCTAAATTGTTTGCAGCCTTGTATTATATTACAGATGTAGCAAAACTAAACTGGACAGATAATGTAACATGATATCACAGCACAAAAAATATTATCTCAGCTTCAATACTTTTCAATGGCTTTTATTTACAGATAGAAGTAGATAACATGAAAAGACATGCTATCAGTCAAATTGAACATCTACATCTGTACATTGTTGCTCCCATTGCTAAGGAATATGTCTTCAATGATAATATATTTTTTACAGGCTATTTCTGCAATTTCTTTACAATGACCACAAAGACAGAGCTGTAGTTAAAGGAGTTTTCTCACTAGGCTGTTTCACTGAGTCACAAGCAGTTTTATACTCACTCTGTCTCCTCAGACTGTGGGTGGTTCTACAGCAGTGATTAGCCTATTTAGCTTCTCTGTAATGAGCTGAGCCATTACACTGACAAGTGCAGGATATGTTATCCCTTTATTAAACACAACGTACATGTGCTGTGAGGATTGAAAACAATTGCTCATCTGTAATCTTGTTAGATTCAATATAAGCCACAGCACACCCATGAGATGTGTTGCAAGCATCAATTTATTTACAAAAGGATGGGGAGAAGGATATATACCAATGTGCCATGTAAATTATACTAATGGAAAAAATACACATATACTAATTACAGCATGAGATTGAAGGGAAGACTGTGGCTCTCTCCTTCCTACGAATGTTCGTTCCAGTTATCCCCACACCTCTTATCTTCAAGCTCATTTTCTCCACAGCATTTTACAGTTTGCAGCTACTGTACTTTGCTTTGCATACCCTCTTTATCCGATATATGACCACAAATGTCTCTTGATAAAGGTCTGTAGCCAAAATGTCGCATTACTGACATCTTCGTCATTTGATATTTGTACTTCCCTTCATTCTCATGCAGCAATCAGTATATGTATATTTTTGTGTTCGCATCATATACCTGGCCCTTTGGTATATATCCTTCTGCCCATCCTTTTGTAAATAAATTGATGTTCGCAACACACCTCATTGGTATGCCACAGCTAATAGTGAATCTGGAATACAGGTCCACCAGCCCCTCTCCATTTGAGCACCTATCCCCTCTTCCTCTCTTTTGGGTGTGCACCTTTTATGTGCTACACTGTAATCTTATTACAGATAATTAGTTTGCTCTGGAGCTCAGTCCGTTTATGTCATAAATGGACTGAGCTCCAGAGTAAACTCCACGTGTCAAACTCAAGATCTGAGGGCCGAATCTGGCCCACTATGCTCTTTTATGTAGCTCCCGAGAGCTTAGACACAGTTGGTGTGCAACTCATAGGCTCTGACAGCCCTACCAAAGCACCTAACCACCCTCCAATGGCCCTTTGAGGGCAGCTATTTTTTGTAATGGACTGTATCAGGTAGATATGATCAAGACAGATATTCAGTCTTGGAGTGGTGAAAGCAACGAGTGCATTAGAGATGGGCGAATTTCTCAAAAATTCGATTCGGTCATTTCGCCGAATTTGCTGTTGTGGGCAACTGTGAAAATGAAGACACCCGTTTATGAGGTACCGGTCACTCACTCTAAGCACCAACTCTAATATTAACAAAGTTATGGTCAGGGAACCGGGTAACCATAGAAACCTGTATGTACACAGAGCAAATAAAATGTCTTATATAAAGGCCAGAGTAAAATCTATTGACCAATGTATTTAGAAAGTCTTCATTTAACTGTCCCTTCATGTTGAAAGCTAATCTTTGTAGTGAGAAACCCCTTTAAGCTTCTAGATTTCTTTAGCTCTCACATGCTCAAGTATATATCATTTCACACAAACATAATGTACTACAAGTCTCACATTGTATTTAATCTTTGTTAAGAAAAAATATGATGCTATTTATGTCTGCTAAGAACAATCTACTGTCCATAGGGAGATTGGAGGAGCGGGGAATGTTTTCATGCTGCATTGAAAGCTTTAGCTCCACATGTCTGGAATAATAGGAACAACGACAATGATATGGCATGTACATAGCTTCATGGGGTTGGCTGAAAATAGAACCTGCTTGTAAAATCTCACAGGAGTCACGTTTAATCCTTGAGAGTCACAGGTGTTGTCGAATTGATTTAATATACTGTTACATATGTTTGTTTTTATGGACTTGGCTTTTACACAATTTGGATTTGAATTTTTAATACAAAAAACCATCTATGTAGATCCAGTGTAATATTATATTTAAATTATGTATAATACTAATGGGAATTGTGGGTTGTTTAGGAAGAACCCACATGTTGTCCTATATCTAAGGAAGGTTTTTCCAAATCCATTCATAAGTATTGCCTTTTGATTAGCATGTATACCATGTAAGCTAATTACTGACCTTAGTGTTAATTCACACCCACTCAGCAATAATAGTAATGACCTTCAATGCACATCAGCTTAAATCAAAGTTAGGCATATTCAATTGCTGAATGGTCACTTTTTGCCAATAATAATATAATTGTACATTTAAACCTTTGATTTATCAAAGTTGCTCTAGGGAAACCTTTCATTTATAAATTATGCTTCTTTCAAAGGGCTTAATGTAGGATTAGGTGAAGTAATTTAATTAAAGTGTTAAATTAAAGATATTGGAATGAAACCTTCACTCATTTAAATGAGCAGAGTTTAGCAGCAACTGTCAAAGAAAGGAATTGTTCTCATCATGTTTTTCTTTATGTTTATCATATTTGCAGCTGAAAGTATACGTTTAACAGAGTCTTTGACTGGCATCAGTCTCCTATAGACTAATATGAAAGCTGTATAATGAATATGTTGTAAGCTTTTTCCATGTTTCTATTAAATGCATGCTGATATAACTTACGGGGAATAGTCTCAAAAAAATTAATATGGAATTATTTTAACATACAAGTCATGAAAAACTATGAAACAGTTTATGACATATGTTTAAGAAATGCCTATGACAAAAAGCCTACAGTAGTATATGTTATACATAGGTTTCCAAGTTAAAAATAAAAGGTATAAATTTAACATATACATTTCTACCTCTGCAGGATGGAATAGTACAGTCCACTATGCTATTCCATCCCTTTTTGTGTAGTATACTGAAATATATACCGCTCAGACAAAGGCCAAAAGGATATCACAGAGACAAAACAGATCCAAACACGGGCTTCAAACTAGAAAAAAATCACTGTCACACTCCTCAGAAAACCCTATATAAAATAGAACTTTTATTCAAAGCTTTTAAAATAGTATACATCCATTATACAACCAGGACATAAATTAGAGCAAGTAGAACCATAAGAGAAAATACTGAGAGGGTATATCTTCCTATATTCTTATATCACATAAACTCTAGGGACACCTCTAAAATTATTACACATAGATAAGACTAGCCCTATTCTTAGCCCATAGATGACCCCTCAAGAAAGGGCGGAGTCTCCCCGACAAGGGTGGCCCCACCAATCGGTTGCTCACCCTTGGTGTCTCTAGAAAACCCTCCCTATATATACATACAATAGATGCAAGGCACCGAAATATAACCAATAAACCACGGAACTCTACTTAGAAAAAGAGATATAATACAACCTGTGTTCCGTTGTTTGTTCAAAATCCCGACGTGTTTCCTTCTCACCTACTCGGGCGAAAGTTCATCAGGGTATATTATGTAGATAAACCTCACACAATATGTGGGTATATATGGAATGATTACACTGATGACAGAACCCACATCTTGGATAGTATACTATGCTGCCTTGGTCTATGTGTAATAATTTTAGATGTATGCCTATAGTTTATGTGGTATAAGAATATAGGAAGATATACCCTCTCTGTATTTTCTCTTACGGTTCTACTTGATCGAATTGTTGTCCTGGTTGTATACTATTTTAAAAGTTTTGAATAAAAGTTATATTTTAGATATTTTAGGTTTTCTGAGGAGTGTGGCAGTGAAAGGCCAAAAGAACCCTGGAAACAGAGGTGCTTTCCCAGTACACAATATGAAAGCACAAAAAATACGGTATGATGTGAGTAGGCCATAAGGGCAGATATAAACTTTTGTATTCAACATAGTATATTTTTCTGTTGGATGCCACAGTATAGTTAATGACATTTATTATACATATTTAAAAAACAAATATTTTTGGGATGTCTTTGAATATAACAGCAAAGTCAACAAAGCTATCAAACAAAAGAAACAGATATGATGACATATATGTACCTGGTAAAGGCCAAAGGGATACTTTTGACTTTCTTTGGGTGAACTGGGACCTAGATTTGGGGATACATTTAAAGGGATACTGCTATCATAAAGGAGTATCTTACATGTTCACACAGTGTATTGCAGCGCGTACAGTACACGCTGCAACACACCGTGTGTTTCGAGAGCTGGCGTTGATCAGCGCGTACTCCCGAGGCACGGGGGGCCGGCAGCCTATTGACATGCATTACTCGCGGTGCGTAATCACCGCGAATAAATGGCATGGCACTTACCTCGCCACGCATACAATTTGATAGTATTGTATGTGCGGGGGGACGAGTTGTAATCCATAGTTCTCTATGGGAGCTATTACCATAATTGTGGCGCGCATCTTGCCTCGTATTAAGCGCAAATACGCACCAAAATGCGCGCTGCAATTACGCCCTGTGAACATACCCTAATAGTCACTGTTCCCATTTCAGTATTGTATTGCATTAAAACATTTTCCCAATTATATCAAGTTCTCAATTGGAGTAAAAAATGGTTATATTTTGTACAACAAACTGCTTCTATTCAATTAAAATCAACATTCTTTAAATAAGAGATTACACACTCTGGATTAGCACTGAACCCTCTATCTGATATGTAAATTAAAACCCTATAAATTGTTGGCATCTTAATTTTGCTTAAATGCCCCTGAGCAAGAAAACAACACAAATCTAAAGAATAGTTATATATGAACATCAAAACTGTATACATCATGAGCAAAGAATATCGTCATTTATTAGCACACCACTAATAAGTAATATGTTCATCATCTTTTTCTTTATAGCGGCATGGGTTCTTTTTTTAGAATGTTATGGAACTTGCAGTAAGTGGAGCCACAAAACCAATTTAATGGTATACCATTAAATTGCTGACGTTGGTGCATTGCTGCAATAATGCAAAGCTAAAAAGATGTAATTACTTTGAAATGACATACAGAAGGAGCAGAAGTGTTAGCTCCATAAATACAAACAAGGTGCTTGCCAGATGCACATTTTTCATTTTGAAGGAAGTCTTCTTAGATCTGCTCAGCTATGCAAAAATGAGTGACGCTTCAAATGAATTTCATTGATTAGTAACATATTCAGAAACTTTCTGCACAATAAATCACTTAAAAATAGAAATACTATTTGATTTTTTTTCCTACGTATTGCCAGCTTAGCAGCTGCATCGTCCTGCAAATCTTTAGATCTACACATTTGTGAATACATACATTCATTGAACACCTGCATGTCTATCTTCACTGGAATGTTGAGATATAGATTGTACATTTTAATACACTTTTGAAATAACATACAATTATATGTATATGTCAGATACCAAAGTATTTCAGAACCTATAAAAAGGACCATGACCAGTGTCAGACTAGTGTACATTTAGCCCCCAAGTAGAATTGACTCCGGAAGCCCACATTAAAGTTACCAAACATGCAAATATTAGCTGCTAAATGCTTAGGCGATAAGGACACAGCATTTTTTTCTTGTTTATTCATTGCAGCATTCCAAGATCCATAACTTTTTTATTTTTCCATAGACATAGTCATTAAACAGCTAGTTTTTTTTCTAGTAGCACCGTTTGGGACACATATTATTGGATGACTAACTTTTATTCATTTTTTTAGAGGGAGGTAAAAAAAAAAAAGCGACAAATCTTCATTATTATAATTTTTTAACTTTTTTTTTCCCTTTAATACTTGTGCACAGCAAAAGCATATTTATATTTATTTTTATGTCATCATATTTCAATAACTATTTTGCCGATGTAGCTAAATGTGGGCTTGCTTTTTTCTAGGACAAGTTTTAATTTTTATTTACAAAGGTTTCAGGCACATGAATATTTTTTGGGGAGATACTCAAATGAAATCATTACCACAAGGGGAGCGAATATAGAACTGTATAAAACTTCACTTGTATTCATTAAAATAACTACAGTACAAGACCTCTACCATCACAATTCACCATACAACAATCTGCATTAACTGTTCATAACATCAAATGAACTTGCAAGTTATAGGGACCAGTTTCTAGATGGGGTCCTTCTTTTTAGGGAGAGTCCTCTGTAAATAGGCATATAAAAAAACAATAGGCTTTTTTGCATATAGGGTTATTGTATCTGACACTTTGACTTTTACAGCTGCAATGTAGACATGTATATATGGTAGACATCCAGAGGGAGGGGCAAAACCATTCCATGTCCATTTTGAATGTTAAAGTGTCCATTATGCTGTGATACAAATCCATTTGATGCTGAGGACAGTTAATGCAGATTGTTGTATGGTGAATTGTGATATTGTGGCTCTTGTAGTTATTTTAACAAATGAAAAGTTAAGTTTCATATATTTATATACATTCCTGTTGATTTATCATTGTATTTGATTTTCGGGCGAACATTGATAAATATTATAGTAATATTATTTATCCTATTGGTCATTGGATATGAACCTTCATATTCGTTTTGTTTTTTTCTTTATTGTATTATGTATAGTACCCATTGGCATCTGAAGCAGTTAAATGGCCATGATCATTATTTCCAATCCCAGCTATAAAGAGTATGATGTTAGCTGTATAATACAGCTGGTACTTGCAAATGATGGTTCCAGCATGCTCCAGTGCCCACTCCATTACTGGAGATATAATAGTATGGTGGTTTGAAGGAATTAAGCACAAACCATTATGATTTATTAAATTACAGGACAGAAAGGAGCTAAAGCAATCTGTGGCTCCCCAACTGCAAGGAAACTACAATCACTAGCATGTCCTTAAAGTCTTCAGCTGTCAGGCCATGCTAAAAATTCAAGTTCCCGACAGATGGAATGAAAGAGTCAGACAGGAATTGGAAATGGAAAATGAATATATTTATTTTATTTAATTTACCTGTACTGAAAGGACACGCTTTGTTTTTGCAAGGTAATAGTTTCCGATGGGCCTGGGGCTATGGTGATGGTCAGGAGATGAGTTACCTAGTATACTATATGGATGCAGCAACCAAGAGGACAATTGATCCAAGAATATGTAGATGTAGATGCTGATTTGGGCTACTAGGGATTCACTGGCTCTTCATGGACTAGTCCAAACCTGATAGTATGAACCCAAAACTAAAATGTCTATGACAGGGCATTTTAGATGTGCATTTTCTTAGGGGGTATATGTACATTTTTAAATTGTCTTTTAATCATAGCACATAAGTGCCTGGGAATGGAAGGCAGGAAGTATGGATCACATTAGATCCAAAACTAGAGCATATACAACACCATGTACTTTAAAACAAAATGGAATAAAGACATTTATTTTAATTAATTTTCCACACCAAGGCTATTGGACACCTATTGCTTTAAGAGAAGAGGCAAACGTGTATATTGTACTACTATAGGAGGGGAGTTTACTGATGTATATTTTTCAGTTACCGGTAACTCTACACATAGCATTTTGATATGTTTATTTGTTTACTTCAGATGTAGGAAAAGACTGACTTTAATTTGTTACAAGCTTAAACTCCTTAACGACCGCCCACCGTCTTTTGATGTTGGCTGGTGCGGGTCGTTCGTCTACAGCAAAGTCTTTTGGCGTTGCTGTAGACTTCGGGGTTTGCGGCGCCCGGCGCCACAGCTGCGCTGGAATCTGGGCTGTCCTACACAGCCCTGTTACCAGCACAGCTCTTGTAAGCACCGGGGAGCAGGGGAAACCTCCGCTTGCCGATGCTTTAACCCATTGATTGCGGCGGATCATCACCACAGCACAATCAATGGGTTTCCCCTGCTCTGTCGGGTGAGCGGAACACCCGGTGACCCGACAGCGCCCGGGGAACGGCTGCACAGTCCGCCCTGGGGACCTACAGTCATGGCCAAAAGTTTTGAGAATGATACAAATGTTAATTTTTACAAAGTCTACTGCATCAGGTTTTATACTGGCAATTTGCATATACTCCAGACTGTTATAAAGAGTGATCAGCTTAACAGCAATTAATTGCAAAGTCAATAGTTGCCTAGAAAATGAACTTTTTCCCCCAAAACACATTTCAACTTCATTGCAGGCCTGCCTTAAAATGACCAGCTAACATCGTTTCAGTGATTGTTCCATTAACACAGGTGTGGGTGTTGATGAGGACAGGGCTGGAGATCTATCTGTCATGATTAAGTAAGAATCACACCACTGGACACTTTAAAAGGAGGCTGGTGCTTGGCATCATTGTTTCTCTTCTGTTAATCATGGTTATCTCGTGCAGTCATTATTGCACTGCACAAAACTGGCCTAACAGGGATGAGTATCACAGCTAGAAAGATTGCACCTCAGTCAACAATCTATCGCATCATCAAGGAATTCAAGGCGAGAGGTTCCATTGTTGACAAAAAGGCTCCAGGGCGCCCAAGAAACCAGCAAGCGCCAGGACCATCTCTTAAAAGTGTTTCAGCTTTGGAATCGGGCTACCAGCAGTGCAGAGCTTGCTCAGGAATGGCAGCAGGCAGTGTGAGTGCATCTGCAGCACTGTGAGGCGGAGACTCATGGAGCAAGGCCTGGTGTCAAGGAGGGCAGCAAAGAAGCCACTTCTCTCCAGAAAAAACATCAGG
Organism: Phyllomedusa bahiana; assembly: GCA_025379985.1. Taxonomy (NCBI): domain Eukaryota; kingdom Metazoa; phylum Chordata; class Amphibia; order Anura; family Hylidae; genus Phyllomedusa; species Phyllomedusa bahiana. The sequence continues at coordinate 86,020 of JAODAL010009679.1, read as the reverse complement.
GACAGACTGATATTCTGCCAAAGGTACAGGCAGTGGACTGCTGAGGACTGGGGTAAAGTCATTTTCTCAGATGAATCCCCTTTCCGAATGTTTGGAACATCTGGAAAACAGCTTGTTCGGAGAAGACAAGGTGAGCGATACCACCAGTCTTGTCTCATGCCAACTATAAAGCATCCAGAAACCATTCATGTGTGGGGTTGCTATCTCAGCCAAAGGGAATTGGCTCTCTAACAGTCTTGCCTAAAAACACATCCATGAATAAAGAATGGTACCAGAATGTCCTCCAAGAGCAATTTTCTCCCAACAGTCCAAGAGCAGTTTGGTGATACACAATGCCTTTTCCAGCATGATGGAGCACCTTGCCATAAAGCAAAGGTGATAACTAAATGGCTCAGGAACAAACATAGATGATTTGGGTCCATGGCCTGGAACTCCCAGATCTTAATCCCATTGAGAACTTGGGGTCAATCATCAAGAGACGGGTGGACAATCAAAAACCAACAAATTGTCACAAAAAGCAAGCAATGATTGTGCAAGAATGGACTGCTATCAGTCAGGATTTGGTCCAGAAGTTGATTGAGAGCATGCCAGGGAGAATTGCAGAGGCCTGAGAAGAAGGGTCAACACTGCAAATATTGACTTGCTGCATTAACTCATTCTGTCAATAAAAGCTTTTGTTAATCATAATTTTGATTGCACTTGTATTTCTGTATGTGATAAAAACATCTGACAAACACACATAAAAACCAGAGGGCAACAGATCATGTGAAAATATAATATTTGTGTCATTCTCAAAACTTTTGGCCATGACTGTAGAGTGGCCCCAGAGCTGTCTGTGTATGAAGCCAGTGACCTGGGCGCACTGTGTGTCATACTGACACAGATTATAATGTATTAGCATATATGAATATGCTAATACATTACTAAGTGTTAAAAAAATAAGTAAAACAGTTCTCCCTTCATGGGATTAAAAAAAAGTAAAAAAAACATAAAAAGTGTAAAAAAAATGAATACAAAAATAAATAAAATAAAACTACTTTTCAGGCCTGGGGCTTAAGGGGTTAAAGGGTTTTTACCACGAATATAGGAAAAAATGTGCACTCAGCTATATTCAAAGTAATATAGAAGTAAATGGACAAAAATGGCTGTGCCACCCTCCTCATTTACTGTACATGCAGGGGCGACTTACAGCTAGCTGCAAGCAACCTTGTGGTAAAACCCTTTAATATTCCTAATGGACATGGCTGTATTGTATTTTCCAGATACATCTAATTGGCATGGCTATATTCAAAATTGTATTTTCCAGATACAGTATACATTACCATTAGCCTGCTAAAGATTGATACTACATCTCCATGCCCCTTCAGTTTTAAACTGGAGCAAAGCAAGATGTTTTCATTTGTGAATAACCACTGGAAGCTAGATTATAAATGGGTACTACCATAAAAATGCATGCTGCTGTGCCAAAGCAATAAATGCACTGCTACTAAGAAAAGAAAGAAAGCTATGGTACAGCCCATGGGACCAGCGTACCTACATTGACTTCATTTGGTGATATTACGGTACTTTGTTTTTTCTCCCTTCATGCTAGTTGACATTGCAATGTTTGTGATCATGTCTATGTACATTTCTTATTATTAACAGCTTGGGTCTAGTCTATATGTCTCTGATATGAATATTTTAGTCACTAACATGAGACTGATTAGTTTCTATTCTGTAGTCTTTAAAGGGGATTTATAGCTCCTTTAGTTCGTCTGATTCATACATCTCTCAGCTTCTCAACTCTAGAAACGCAGGGGCGTTTCTTCCCCTCCCAGCTGGATGACATCATCCCCCCTTCACTGTTCATGCTGGCTCCCGAGACTACTCACCCCCCCTCATCTCTGAGTCAACATGTCACTGTTCCTCTCCCTATCAGTCTTATTTTGTAAGAGCTGTATACATACCACAGTCAGCATTCCATCTAGACTGAGCACTGATCTATTCTCCTATCCCAGCTGGAGATTTGTTACAGTTGAATCCAGCTTTCTATGAACGGCACAGATCTCCCTTCTATGCAGGAGAGGCAGGAATTGACACACAATTGTGCTGTTTCCTGATTATAGAAGCCCTGCAGTGTTATTCTGTTTCTTATGTCTGTGCAGAGTGAAAATGTGCCGGTCCCTTACTTTGAGTGAAAGGCAGGAATGCAAGCTCCGTGAATACAGCCGACAGGGGCCGAACAGAATGTAAATGAGTTCTCAGCTAGTGAAATTCAAGGAGGAGGGATCCGACCAGCACTGGATATCAGTGTAAACAGAAACAGAAGATAAGGAAAACTGTGAATACAAGTCAGCTTTGCTAATGACATCTAATTGCAAAGTTACTTGTTTTCACTGTCCCCTTATTCTGAAGACCACTTAATGAAATGATACAACCCCTTTAACTACTTGTAACATTCTTTGCATCTGCTTTTTAGATTTGAATATTGTCTTATTAATAAAGACGTGATTTTGATGTGCAGCTTTTGTTCTGTGTCATATCTTTCTTTCTGTTCTTAGTAGTGGTGCATTCATTTGTGAATAAGTGATAAAGAGCATGATACACAATACAGAATGCATAATTGGGCAGGTTACAGATAACTGTAATAGTAGTTTCTATTTTGATGTATCAATAACTGAACCTCCATCATCTCTACTAAACAAAACATGGAGACTTATATTGATCTAACTTTAGCTAATTCTAGTAGCCTCGGTCAAGGCAAAAATAACGAAGGCTTTAAAATGCTGTCACAGAACTATTTTTGCCCAGAAATTTTCATTGTAGATTGTAAGCCCTCACGGGCAGCGACCTCTCTCCATCTGTACCAGCTGTTAGTTATTAATTTGTCACCTTTGTACTTGTTTGACCTATGTTATGTATGAAACCGGAATGTACAGCGCTCTGGAAACCAAGGGCGCTCTAAAATAAATAAAATAAATAATAATAATAATTTAAGAAAGCAAATAGTTATCATGAGTTCTGCAGTCTGGTATATAGGGCTGCTATTATTTTAGGGGCTTTTAAATGACATGTTATATGTTAGTTATATCATTGCATCATACATTTGGATATACTGTATTTCAGTTTTGATTAATGTAAGACACATACATCCTGCCACCTATGCATATTTGTTGTGTAGATTAATGCACTACTGTCTATTTATTTTCATGAAATTTTTATATAAAACATTACACCAAGAGAAACATTCTTTGAAGTTGTTGATGTAGAACTATTGACACAACTATAGGAGAATTATTCTAAGATACTATTTTGTCACATGCACTTGCTCTCTGAAAAGCGTTTCATGTTACAAGAGATAAGTTTAGCTGAGGATTCTATTTAAACTCAATTCAGGAACAAGTCCTAAAAAATAACTACATGACACTCCAAAAGACGTGTACTGCACAAAATCACTTCATTTCACAAAAAAATATAAACATCATTCCAATACAAGCATCAAAAATGAGACTAACAGTAATTGCAGTAAATTTCACTGCTAAGACATGGAACACAAACTATTTAACATAGAAGTTAGTGCATATAGAGTACATGCATCCCAAAAGTACAATGGACAATTTTTTTTTATTGAATTTCCACCTTTTATCATTATGTTGTTATTAGGACCAATACTTCTCTACTGAAGGCTCCTGCTCAGGGTGGAGTGTATCAAAAACCTATTGGTCTTGTGTTCAGGCTCAAAATTTCCGATGGTGGCTCTAGCCAGATAAATTTAAAAAAAAAAACACCTCCTATTCACCTCCCTCTGTTTTAGCTCTTACTCTAAGGGCCACATGTATGAAAACTGTCTAGGTCTAAAATTCACCATGTTGCCAATAGCAGCCAATCACAGTGCCCCTTTCATTTCATATGGTGTCATATAGTGCACATTCGAGGGTTAAATTAACAGTGACAATGCATGGTTGCAACAGCAGTTGTGTAATATATTGTCATTGGAAAATATCCCATTAGCCATCATTAGTTAGTGTAACAGGTCTGGCAGTGGATGCCAAGGTTAATTTGAGGTCCCTCTCTATTATTGCACCTTACATGCCAAAATAATAAAAACAAAGTTTTATAAAATGGTACTCTGTGGGAGAGGGCAACACTAAATATACAATGAAAGCCTTGGGTGGCATTCAAAGCATTTGTCAAGATGCACAGCATCAAAAAAAAAGTACTTGGTTTTGGATTTATTGGATAATAAGCAACATCAGCTATAACGCTTTGCAATGCTACTGCATCAATAAGCAGCTCAAGTAGAAATGAGTAATTGTACTTTTACAAAAGCATCATGTAAACTGTTCTTTCATCGAATGCTCTATATGTTCTGCTCTGGTATATGAGAAACGTTTTTGAGAATGAGTTATGTGATTTCAGAGCCATTATGATTTTAGATTTGACAGTGTTGTAAAATTAGCAGATTTCCAACCCCATTTCCTGATATAGGCAGACTGCATTTCAACGTATTTTACTTATCAAGAATATACAAAGAACAAGGAGAGAATCAATAGATATAGTAGCTTTCGCTAAGAGGTGGCTGCTTTATTTATTATGTTCTTTATTAGTAAATTTATCATTTCAAACTCGGCTCTGCCTTTTATGTTGTAGAGTGCAATATTTCCTGTTTCTCTATAAACCTAATCCAATAGGCTGAGTTAATTATTCATAAAGTGAATGACATTATGCTCTAGACAATTTTACCAACTTTCAGTACGCAATATATAATCTTGCATTATTTAATACTCTCTTCTTTTATACTGAGTACATGGAAGACAAGCTTAGCCCATGAACTGCCGAAATGGGAAGAGAGACTATATTTACCTATTATTATGTTGTCTTACCTACTCTATGGTTCTGTATGTATTTATTTATGGCCATTGTACTATTTACTAAAATGATCAGGCACTATATACTTAAAGATTGACATTAGAAAAAGGGTTTGTATTTTTTTTTTTTCAAGACACCACCACTCTTGCCCATAAGATGTTTTAAGTACTGTAATTCACTTATGAAGGGGCTCACATAATGGAGAACATCAGCAGCATCAGTCCAGAGAAGCTACTATTTGCTTAAAATAGGCAATATTTCAGTTCTTCAAAGATCTACAACGTTCTAAAGATCCTAAGGGACAGAAATGTTGATTGAGCAAGTAAAAGCTCCACTATTAAACATGACTCTTTGCATTAAGAGAGAAATTTAGACGGAAAACACAATTCTACTTAAAGGTGTTGTCTCACTACATTGACTCATCTAACCCTAGTCCTGTTTTCTTGGTTTCATTTTGAATTCAGGGGCAGGTTTACTGGATTCCACTAGGCTACAGTAGAAGCCAGGTCTGTAGCTATAGCAACCAGTTCTGGCAGCCTATCAGGATAGATCAAACAGGTCTGCAGCTATAGCGACCTGAGGAGCTGATGCAGCCCATACAAGAGGAGATATCTAGGAATAGGTAGGACACTGTTAATGGACACATATTGCAAAGTGACTTGTTTTTGAAAGATCTTTAACATAAAAAGCAATCCTTGTAGTAAGACAACCCCTTTAACAAAAGAATCTAAATCAACAAACTGGATCATATACAGTATACTGAAATCTTTACCTGGCTTTACTCCTGTCAGATATCCACAAAATACATAAAGGCATCAGCATTACTATCAACCATAACTGAGTAATGAGATATGAATAGAGTAAGCTAAAATGTGAATACATTGTAATATAATAGTGAACAAAACAGGGCTGAGATAATAGTATGCAGGTGCAATATAAGCAGTTTTAAACATAGAAGTAGCAAAATACAGTATGAGGCAGAATCCTGCAAGATATATATATTATCAGGCAGGATTCTGCCTTTGAAGCTTATACTCGTATGATTGCAAAAACTGTACAATAGAGATAAAAGGTGGAGGTGGTGAATGCAGCAGTAAACATGTTTTAAGCCTTGTAAAAAATTTCAATAAACTGTGTATGTGTTCAAATTACAAAATTACTGCTCTTAAAGAGTATCCCAAGTGGAAACTAAAAAACTTTACAGTGCTCTTAGTGACTCGCGTGCTTTGTAGAACCTTTCTTTAAAAGCTTAGCCATTTGTGCTGAGAACGAGACCGCTCATTCCTAATTCACTAGAAGGAGGTGGTTATTGTTACCTGCCATGTTATACTCAGCAGTCACATTGCAGAGGAACCACTGTGTGCAGCAAGGACAGCAGCTAGCCAGTCTAGGAGTGACTAAGTAGGTGCTGGTATCTGTAGCCATGCTGACTGCAGTGCATTCCATAGATATTGGAGTGTGTGTGGGGGAGAACCCATAGAGCCAACATGACAATTGAGGTGATCCCACAGTTGCTCAATTAGTTTCATGTCTGGGAAATAAGAGGGTAAGGGTAGTACTTAGAAGTCTTGCTCTTGCCATCCAACCAATGTCAGACATTTCTAGCCATGTGACAGGTGTCATTACCTTGCAGGAAAATCCCATCCGCTGTAGGAAAGACAATCAGCAAGTATCAGGGCATGTGAGAATGAAATTAAAATATTTCCTAAATCAAAATTCGGCCACCACCAGCCTTTGTTCTTCCAGCAGTCATTGCAGGGTGTTTGTTCTCTAATGTTTCCTGCCTGACATGCCAACATTCATCCATTTGATAAAGCCTAATTCATCAGAGTAGACAACCTTTTGTCAATCGGCAGAGGTCCAGTACTGGTGTGAAAATTTCAGCCTTTTTTGCTGATACAACTTGATCAGCAGATGTTCAGTGACCATCCGTCTGCCTCATGTGCAGTATGATTCGCTGAACTGTTGTTTTAGATCCATGTTTGCTAACCCCCTGATTTACTTTGGTGGTAAGCTGCTCCACTGTATTGTGGCGGTCCACCCTTGTGCACCTTAACTGATGTTCACCTCTCACATTAGTGACCATGGTTTTATTTGTCCATTTACATTACATTACAGTTCATAAACTGCACAGTTTCAGAAATGCCACCACCCTAGCACTAAAAGCCAATAATTATCCCTTTTTTGCTAATTCCTGCGCTATGTACTGCTGACTTCAGAAGTAGGAAGTGATCATATTAATGTGACTCGACTGTGTAGATACTGTGAACCTGCAGACTAGTTTTGTTACCTTTTTAACAACACTGCAATTAGATATACCCCTCTGCTCCTTACCCCAATCGCACTGCAAGAGAAACAGCCTCCTTGCATAAGTGCCAGGGCTGCTGTGATCACATGACTTTATAAGCTAGTAAATTCTCTCTATACACAGAAAGCGTGCAATCACTTGTTAATAAAATACTGGAACCATTATATATTAAATACATTTCTCCCATCCTCTAGTCACTGTCTCTCTCTCATTAGGGAGAAAGTAAAAAGTTGCAGTAATTCAAGTCCCCTCTGACTGTAACCAACATTCAAATGAATATAGTGTTCAGCCTGCAAGTGATTGAAACTAGTAAACTGCATAGAGCACTATTTGGGTATGTTAACACGGCTTATTTTCTTGCGTCATTGCACACATATTTCGCCACGTATTGCGCAATTAACGCAATTACGGTAATTCATAGCTCTCATTCAGAGCTATGGATTATGAGTTGTCCCCTCACGAGTACAATACAATCGTATTGTAAACACGGAGCGAGAATTGACATGTCAATTGTTAGTGGTGAATACGCGACGCTGTTAATGCATGTCTATGGGGCCGGCGCCCGGCCGCCCCCCCTCGTGCTTGGAAATACGCGCGGATCAGCGCGTGGTTCCAAAACACACAGCGTATTGCAGCACAAACTATACGCTCCCCAACACGCCGTGTGAACATACCCTTAGAAACATGGATATACACACCTAGGTCCCAAAGGAGGAATGTTTGAACTTTCATATGCCACACCCCTACTGTGCAGATGGCTACTTAGGCCCCACAGTCTTTCTTGACACTGTTGTCTTTCCAACACATGACCATGGCAGACACTCGTTGCCCAGAGCTGTGACAGGTCTGCCTTAAAATGTAACTACAAAGATGATTATTATTTCAACTCTCATACGGTTTATTTAAACATTTTATAGCTCTCACACACTCTTATAGAGGTTGGAAACATTATGATGTGTTAGATTTTGAAAGATGTAGAACCAAGAAGTGATTGAAGGTTATAAAATAATATATGGTTTATCTAAAGAGAATAGCTTTTGTGTTGCATTTAAATGCCTGAAGACTAAGAGACTGTCAAATTACATGTTTTTAGAGATTTCAGAGGCATGAAAAAAAGACAGTGAAAAAATGTTAGATTTTAAAAGAACAGAAACAAGGATATCCTGTGCACTATAGACGATACGTTTCAAATAATATCTGGAGATTATTAAATAATTTTGTAAATTGTTACTTTGAAACTGTATTTTATAGTCAACATACAGCCAGTGGAAGGGCTGACAGAGATGTTGGAAGACAAGAGCAGAAAGTATTTAGCAGTGGAGCTGAGCAAAAATTGGATTTTATCTTCCACAAAACATCTTAGACCCATGTTCTTTCACAATTATTCACATATAAAACATAATTATTTTATTGCCTGTATCATTAGGTTTTTGTTATCAGTACCAATTAAGTTCAAAGTACGGGTATCATTTCTAGATGCATATGCTAATAGCTTGGAGAGTTAAGTTATAATTTCCACAAACATAAATTAAAAGAAGAACATTAAAACAGAATTTATATTGTCAGCTCGCATATAAAAAGTAAATTAGGGTAGATTGGGATTTAGTGACACATCCCAATTTTCAAATTAAATCCAGACAATAAAAAGTAAATACACTGAAATATGCTGCATTATTTAAAGCTTTTTAATTAAAATATCTGGAACTTGTAAATTACATTCCAAAAGACACTGAATCATAAAAGTAGCACATAGAAAACAATGATATCTGCTCATCAAGCAGCGGTATTTATGTCTCCTTTTATTTGTGAATCATGATTCTATAGCGCTTGTATCATAGTAAATTAATAGCTTCTCTCCTTATATTGCTCATTTACAAACATTCCCTAGTGCTATAGCGTAACTTCAGATGCACAACTCTGACACTAACTTGCTCTCGTTAACTTAACACTTATGCAACTTAAATGCCAGAAGTTGATGCAACTTTTAGAAGTTGCACAACTATTGTTATGGATAGTAATGGAAAGTACGATTTGCAACTTTTCCATATCTACTTCTGCTGGAGCGGGAAAAAGTTATGCAGCAGAAGACTAAAGATTTATCATCTAATGTTAATGGCACAAATTTATTCCAGCTATTGTGGAACTATTGTTATTTATAATTATTATTATTTTATTATTTAGGTATGTTATCACAGACTAATAGATAGCTCACCCAGTAATAGAAAATGCATCCACTTACAGACAGCGTTCTTGTCCAATGACAACAACTACAATCTATATAAATATCCACAGTGAAGAGAATTTGGATGAGATCGCTTTCTTCATTCCAAACCCCACCGTCCTTCGGGTGGTACTGCCCACATCATGATGTACATTACTGTACAGCATTTTGATGGGCACGGACTGTGAGCATATCAAGAGCCACCCTCCAGTACCCTGGTAAGTTGGCATCATTCTCCTTCAACACAACCTCTGAGCTAGTAAGTGCTCCCACATTGTTCTCTACGGTGTAAAGTTGTCAAGTCCCCCTCTATTAGCCCGCATATATAAATGCTTTAGCATGTCATGTGGTCATCCAACCACATGGTTGCAATATTTCAGTTACAAACTGATACACTATGGCATTATATATAAGACATATTCACTGGGCCTTATGCATAAAAAACATCTGGTAGTAAGACTGTCTTAGTCGCCGATAACAACCAATCAGAGCTCAGATTTTATTTCATATAGTGCTCAGAAAAAAAAAAGGCTGAACTCTGACAGTCAGACAGTCTTACTCCTAGACAGCTTCATACATATGACCCTATATGTTTTTGAAGTGTGGTAAAAAACTGGAGTACCCAGAGGAAACTTACTGCCCTTGACTGGAATTGAACCTAAACCTGTGCAGATCTTTAAGCCATCACTAGGGTCTAAAGTTGGCATGTATGCTGTGAAGGTGACTGGAGTAGTACAGAGCTCAGCAGCAGATTTTAACTTCACCCCTGGATGTCAGTGCTAAAGACACCCCTGTCTCTAGACATAGTAGGTATGGGCTCTGTACTGACAGTACAGTCTCTCAATGAAAATTTGATTTAAAAAGTTCATATTATTTATTGAGCTCCAGAGAAAAAAAGATGGCTTGGAGCAAAACATTAAGCTTTAAACATAAATTTGGATATCATTTTAGTCATACTGCAGATTAGTGACCTTGTTGTCATTTCTTTTATTCTAAGCCTGGAGATGCCTTTAGGGAGTGTAATGTAGCATTAAATATAGTTAATAAAGCTGCTGCTGTGTTTTCTCCATTCTGTGATCCACAATATGCTTACTAGATTGCTTACAGAGGAGGAATATTGCTAAACAGTGAGAAGTACGTTGCTATCATATACTGAAGAATCTTCTTATTTAACTATTGACTGCATAGGGTGATCATATATAGTATGTTGAGGAGATGTGCACATTGCTGAAAAATGGGAAAGCATAAATCATTGCACTTTATGCAATTATAGCAGTTGTAAAAATTGTAAATTGCAAATGTGGAGAGGCAGCAATAATTAGTTATTCTTCAAGCCTCAGGAATCTCACACCATACTACAGCTAGACTGAAAACAGGCAAAAGCCTCTCATTTGCGTACATTACTCTAAACCCATAAAATTAGACATAAAAGGAAAGTGTTGATCCATAACAAACTTCATGTTCAGGTTGAGGCAAATAGTATAATATAAAGAGATCATTAGAAAAATTATTTTTCTATACATCAATTCATCATTTTGCTCCTACATTTTAAAGAGGTTTTCCAAAAGTACTAAGTGCTCGTTAGTCGTTAGGGGAAGATTAAAAAAGGAAAGAAAATCACCATCCATTTTTTATGTGATCATACAGCTATTCTCAGACTACAGTGTACAGTGGGGATACCCCACATGTGACCGCTGAGGCTTGTAATGGGCTTCAGGGTCACGTGAAGAATGAGTGGTGACATCATTGGCCACAGCACTGGAACAAATGGATTTACAATTAAGCTTTTGGTTTTTTTTTTCTATTTTTAATCTTCCCCTACTAACTTATGAACATTAAGCATTGGAACACCCCTTTAAAGACGTTAGTTCTTCAAATGCATTTCGGATCGAAACAAAAAACACATTTAGGCATTTGTCGAAATATGGAAGCTTAAAGTGAAACACACTGTAATTTTTCATATTTAGTAAAAATTAACTTACAGTACTAGCGCCATTTGACTGATAGTGACAAGGATGCAAATTCTTTTAATTGGTCACCTAATTGCATGACTCATAACAAATACCAAAATAATAACTAATTAAATAAATAAAACAATTAATACTACTGTAGATTACAGATTGTAGTTGAAAAACATAACAAAAACGGCAACAATTAAAAAACACATATGCTTTTCAAAAAAAAAGTACACATTTTTTACTTAAAAGGCTTTTTACCTTGAAGGTAATTTGTGCCTGGTATCTCCTGCTTCAGCTTTCAGTGTGTTCAAAAGTAGACATGTATGATTTGTTTGAACTGCATTTAATGTGACCCATCAGGTTGACATCATCATGCCTTTCCCTACAGTGTGCTCACTCTAGTCAAACAAAGTTTTGTTTATGTAAAGAGCAGCTAGTAGCTACTATGTAGCTGAGTAGTTAGCACTTCTGCCTTTCATCATAGATGTCCTTGATTCAAATCCCTGCAGGAACTAAATGTGGATTTTTTTTTCTCAATACACATACCCAATTGAGGTTTCTTTTTTCCTTTCATTTATTTGCACTGCTTGACTAATTGCTAAGGAGTAGACCTGTGGTTGAACCCTATTTGGTAGAGAATAAACTGACAGTAACTGCCTGAGAGGAAGTCTTATGTCTAAGCATGTGCAGCCAGGATTGAGGAGCTCTCATCACTGGTTGTATCCCCTTGAGCTGTACACTGTGGATCAGTAACATAGCAGCTAAAACAAAAATGGTTCAGAATATTTAATAATGATGAATTGTGAAAATGTTTATTATTTCATTTACAAGCTTCCCCTTTAACCCTAATTTCACCTATGTTTCAAATCAGAGTTAGTTACAGAACCACCTGTAAAACAAGAAAATGCCGGCACTTTTTAATTGCTTGTGTGCTTTGATGCAGTTGAAAAACAACAAAAATGCAACATGTGAACCCAGCCTAACAGAGTCACCATATCATTCTATGAGGTCTCTACTATACCTCTGTATGAGTACTATTTCATTTATAGGCATACATAGTTTTTTGTCTGTAAGATTTATACAGAACCAAAAAGAAATAGATGATTTACTGCACATTTTTGTAATTAAGTAAGGGTCACCGAGAGTGATTATAACCATATAAGTTGCAGCTGTAGCTAATGTGAATTTCTTCTATGTTCACACAAAACACCAATGTTCTCTTCCTACATGGCATTGCACTGCACATTGATGATATCACCTGCTGGGTGCTAATGATACATATTAATACATAAAAAAAAAAAAAAAAATGTAGTGCCCTCTCCATCTTTAAGACTGGCGCTAACAAGACACTAAAACACTACACAAAAATGTTTGAAATATTAATGCTGATGGACTGTATGTAGTAATCTATCATGGTACTCTGGAAATAGGCCTTGACAGTCTAAGGAGACATAAAATAACCACTGAGTTACTAAGTCTGCCTTAATATTTGATGAAATATATGCAGCATGAACAATACAATTCAATTAAAAGGGTATTCCAGCAGCATAGATCAGGTCTCATTAAATACCATACCAATATTCAGCATTTGAAACAATTGCAATTGTAACAGCATTTTTTCTTAATCATGCTACTTGCTTGTATGATGTTGTAATAGAATATAATCTTAAGGCTATGTTCACACGGCTATGATTGGGGCGTATTTTGGCCCGTATTTCACGCCGTACTGCGCTCAAATACGGGCGAAATGCGTCCCAGTCATTACGGTAATCCACAGTTCTCATAGGGGTCGTGGGAGTTAGGGCTTGAGGTTATGGTTTGGGTGCCCAGTTTTTAATTTTTATAATAGTTTTTTTTAATGTGTTTTTATTTTGTTATATTTATTTTTCAAATTATTGACCCCATAAGGTGTGAAAAAGACCTCTGAGGGACATTTTTACATTTTGTGTTTTTTTTGCCCTCAGCACCTACTGCAGAGCTGATCTGGTCCTGCAGTTACTGAGCCCTGGTGATGACATCTGGAAGTTCCCTGCTAATCTGAATATACTGAACCCCATGAGCGCGCTATATACAATGATCAAAAAGGCAGAAACGGTAATAAACCATCCCTTCCTTCTCCCTCAAGAGCCTGACTGACACAACTGTCATCTCTCCAGTCCGATAGCTGCACAGTTCATATTTTAAAACAGCTGTGCAGAGTTAGATGCCGACCGGTCAACATATAAATCAATGGGCAGTCAGCGTCAGTATGCAAAATGACTGCACCCTCCCAACCTTTTCAAGGTAATCAGGGCCCCAGGCAGTTGCCCGCCACACCTGCATGTAGTAATGGCCCTGTTTATGTGCAAATGTGCAGGAATCCTTGATTAAACATTACCTTGTACATACACAATTTGTTGATTCATGTAGTATCCAGTCCTGCAGACATGCACCAATGCATGTAAAACACTGCATAGCTTGTGAGCATTGTTGCTCAAATCTGGCTCTGTTGGGTTTGACACGGTCTTGACCCAACCTGGAAAAACATTTGGGTTGGTTTGCCCCAAATCCATGTTTTTTTAACTCTATATTGGGGTTATGGGTCTTTTAATGTGTCTGCGAGATTTAAAGAGGTTTTCTCATCATGAAATTTCACAGAGCCACAGCCAGCATTAGACTCACACATCCTGATCAGGCTGTGGGTAACTGACATATCAGCTCTGAAATATCACTGACATATCAGCTCTGCTGTTCCTAGCTATTCCTGTTATAGTGACATGACTGCAGGATATTTATAAAGTGTAGTATACAAGGCTACAGAGCTCTTTAGAATTAAAGCTTCTCATTTAGTTAGGAAAACAAAGCTCCTGAGCTAGCGATAAGATTCGACAGGAGGAACTCGACATGGACGGACTGACGGACAGCAACTTGCATCCAGTTAAGAGTGAGGGAAAGGTATTTTATAATAGACTTCATTTAGCTTTCCCTACATACCTAAAGCTAATCATTGTAGTGAGAAAACCCTTTCAGTTACTAGTCTCTGTCACCTCTAGTCCACCCTAGGTTACCCTAAAGTGACGTTTGACCAGAAATTATATCAGATGTTATGTTGAACAGGAAGTGACTTCAGAACGTATGCCATGGGGCAAGTTAAAACTTGTCAAAAATTGATTCAGTCAGACCCTAACTGAACCACTTGGATCGGGTTGAATTTGACTTTGACCTAAATCCAAAGCATAAAATTACTTGTGAGTGTAAAACACTAATCTTTCTGAATTTAGAAATACCACATTATTATGCTGTCTGTTTTCTCTTACTCGTTGTTGTAAATCTACAGCAAACAATATAAGGAAAGAAATCAGGAAAATGTCAATTATCCTGTAAGCATAATAGTTTATCCCAGTATTTCCTAAACTGTGGTTCAACAACTGTTGTAAAACTGAGCATGTCCTCACACCCTGCTACCAGGGAATACTTCGAGTTCTAGTTTTGCAACAAATGGACAGACGCAAATTGGGGAACACTGGTCTAGTTCATAGTAATGTGAACAATAAGGAATACACTTCTTTTTCTTCTGTCCATTCAGTCATGTCCACTGTCTAACCCTTGGATGTTCTTTAGTTTAGATCTTGCCATAAAAAAGGAACTGGAGGTAATCATGTTTAAATAAAAAGAAAATACCGGTTTTATTAATCTAGACAGATTAAGTCTGTATTGCTTATTTTCTAGGTGTTTACATTAGTGGTGAATGTAGTTGACAATTAGAGGTGTATTACCACAGTTGGCATTTATCCCCTACTCCCATTTGAGGTGATAAATGTCTGATCTCTGCAACTTCAGCTCACATTAGGACCCCATAATCGCTACAACAGGGGTCACTCCCATAGAGTTAAATGAAATGTCAGTACCCATGCTCAACTGCTGCCCCCTTCAAATACCTCCTAACTACTTGATCCTAGTGAGGAGGAATGGAGGACTTGGAATCCACATTCTAGTAATTGGTGTGGGTCTGAGCAGTGAAACCCTCAGCTATCAGACATTTGTCACCCACTCACAGGATAGGTGATACATTTCTGTGTCATTTTTTGTTCTCACATGTAACCACTCTTTCTATGTTGATTTATAGAACACTACAAGAAAAGTATCTATTCTGCATCATGATACCAACAAGTAGGGTACAAGAAAGATATTTGTCTTAGTTGGGAAAAATGAATGAAGATACAAAAAGCAAAAATTATCCAACTAGGCTTGTATATGCAACTGTTGTACATGCAATTTATCATCCAAATAATGTAAAATAAAATGTCACTCATTAGACCAGGCACTCCTCTTACATTGTACTGCAGTCTGCTTACTTAGATATTAGTTAAACATACATACAAAAAACAAACCAACAAGACAATTACAAAAAAAAATCCAAAACGCCACGCATAGCCAACAAATGGGCACAATCAGAGAGCCAAAATACATCATAAATAACAAAAGACAAGAAGGCAAAGCAAAAAATAGGCAAACGAGGGAGTATCAGACACATGTCAAGATGCAAACACAAACAGGAGTATCCATCACATTCTGCTCCCCAAACCAGAGTAAATCGAGACAATAAACGTTAATATGCCATATGTGAAGGGATGCGCAACTATAAGTATGGAAAAAACAAAGAGCAAAATGCAAACGCATGCAGGCACAATGACAAACACATCCCCAATAAAAAGCAGAGAAAAAGAGAATAGGCGCTTTCAGTGATGAACTTCACATGGTTACTTTGACGGATCTGCAGCTACACAGCATAATGGAATGCACTGTGTGTTTCAGCACTTTTCCCTTATAGCAAAAGGACATTTTTTAGCAGGTTGTGCTACAGTAGCATTACTTTGGGATCAGACCTGTCAGGATAGTGATTGAATCCCATGGGTATCAATAAACCATAGGTGCTAACAAGTCTGGTGCCAGTTCACTGAATGTCCTTCTTTTGACCACTTTTAATAGATACTAACCACTGCATACTGGGACTCTGCCATTTTGAAGATGGGGCAGTCCTGTAGTCAACACAACTTAGCTCTCATCTTTCCCTTGCCCATTTTTCATCTTCCAACACACAAAGAACTTCTACCAACACATTAAGAATTGACTGTTCACCTGATGTCTAATATATCACACTCCTTGACAGGTGCCACTACCACGAGATAATCAATGTTACTTCAATCATCCAACAGTGGTTTTATTGTTATGGCTGATCAGTGTATATGAAACAGTGAAAAGCTGTATAGTATACCACTGCCATTACGGTAAGGCGTGTTAAGAAAGAGGCATAAATAGTATTTTACTCAGAATTTAATTTGTTTTTACGCCTGTCAGACTTCTGTTTAATGTAAGCATGCTGAGAATCAAGATTAGAACATCTTTTTTTCACTGACCAGTTATTGAAATGTCAACCCAGCTACAGAGTGCTTTCCATTTGCTTTAATGCTTGATGCAGCATTAAAAAGATGACTCCAGTGAAACAAATCCTCTAATAGTCACTGAAACATTGCTTCCATTAACTGCTCGTGATGTAGTCTGGTTTGAACATGGAAAATGCTCACAGTGATTTCAGCCAAAGAAAAACACAGCAATGTCTCATATTTTTAAGGGAATTGGAAGGTCAATGAAACAAAAATAAAATTTCTAACTTTACTCCTGGGATAAATAAAATGATTTCAGATTTGTTCCTTCTCTTCCACTAAGTTATAAAAGCTTGTCTCTGAAGGCAGTAAGCTTATGAGGATAAAAAACCCAATTAGAGATATACAGGGCAAAGCAAATACACACTGCCTTGGTGTAGTCCAAGGTATATCTGCTAGATAACTGGGTTTAAAAGTGTAATTTCAAAGTAGAAGGACAGATGCATCAAATCCTTTGTATTTTTTTTATAACAATTAGGCTATTGCACACATTAGTTTCTTTTATGGCAGGTTTCTTTTGTTTTTTACCACCAGAATTACCTGCCAATCAGCTGTTTCACTTATTTCTCTAACAACAGTGCCCAACTCTATTAGGGAGCAATACTGGTAGGCCGGCCAAGCATAGGATATGCCATTACTGCCTGGCAGGTGCAGGTCCCACTGTCCCGCTCAGCTGTACTAGAAACTCTCGTTGGTTACAAAGGAAGACTCCTGATAAACTCTCCATTCAAAATATAGAGGTTTTGTGGCTCCTTCTCGGAAAAGGTGCAGTCCCGGAGGCGGGACCCACATATTTCAAACATTGATGGTATATCCTATGAATAAGCCATCAATGTCTATAGTTAGACAATCCCTTCAAATGCTTATGAATTCAGAATAATAATATTTGTCCAGCAAGGCATGAAGTTGGCTCAACATAGTTACATAGTTAGTACGGTTGAAAGAAGACACGTGTCTATCAAATTCAACCAAGGGTGGGGAAAATGTGGGTGATGGGAGAGAGACAAGGACATTAAGCCCAGCATGCTCATCTTTCTGATCACATGGGCGCAACAAATGTGATCATACAATCAGGAATAGGGAAACAGCTGTAATACAGAGAGAACAAAGGGGGATATTAATGCCTATGGCTGATATTTGGAAAATAATGGTCCTACTGAACTTGCGGGTTTTGCTATATACACAATTTATATGTTCTTGAAGTTAGCCTGATGTTTTGGTTACTGTAGTTTTTATTTTTATTGTAACTGGTGTGTTGGAGTTAAGTTAAACATAACGTAAGCACAATTTAATTTTATTAAAAAGTTTTCGCCCCCTAGTGATGTCTAAGATATGATGGACTTTCTTTAAATACTGAATTCTACTTCTGTGGTTGGAAGCTTGAGGTTTGTGATAACTATATAAATAATAATACTATTTGATTGTTGTGAAAGAGGTGAAAAAAAGTGTAAATAAGGAGGAAGTGGAAATCATCTCTATATTAAGTCACTGTTTGCAGGTTATAGGATCTAAACCTGTGCATTAAACATCATAGGGTAACACCAGGTGGTTGTTAGGGGCCTTTTTATGGTGTGATCGCGCCTAAAACAAATATAAGGAAACTGAAAGTTGGCCTCTGCAAAAGAATGAGTCACAGAAAAAAGGAACAAGATTGAAAAATTACCAATTATACGTGAGAGTCCAAGACAAAACAATCATCAGCTCACCTGTAAGGAATAGATTCTTGGTGCACGGATAAAAAAGGGAAGCACCGGTCAGGGAAGACAATACTGTGAAGTCCGTGGACTACAGAAAATGTCCAGCACCAAAATTGTTAAAATAATGAAAAAGTATTTATTATACCCATACACCCTAATAGATTGTAAGCTCTTACGAGCAGGGCCCTCACACCTCGTGTCTCATTTGTAAGTAGCTTTTTATAATGTAATGTCTGGTTCATCTGTGCTTATACCCTCTATATTGTAAAGTGCTGCAGAATATGTTGGCGCTATATAAATAAAGATCATTATTATTATTTATTTTATTAGAAATCCATTTAAAAGATACAAGCACAGCATGGCAGACTGATGCGTTTCGGGTGTTTGTCACCCCTTACTCATAACATAAGAAACATGCACATTGGAACACAATTTAAAAGAAATGACAAACAATGAATTGCTTGACATAGAATCCCATGATCGATACACACAAACTGTCAATCAGGTCAAAATAAAAAACACAATAATAGAAAAAAACAACATTAATACAAATATAACAAATCATTTTTGAAATGCATGCAGTTTAATTATAAGTGAGCAACACTCGCCAATCGCAAACAAATTTTTATGTTTGACATAGGCCAAGACCAACCTGTTGACTCAAGATATTTGGTTCTAGGGGTGAGTTAGATGGTGAAATAGAGGATAAAACAGAAAACTTCTCAGAAAATATGGATGGGAAATTTTTACAGCTGTACAAAATTGTACTAAGTTATTTGTTGACTTGAAAAATCAGAGGGGTAAAGCGTGCTCATGCTTAAGGTGGGATTTAGGTGAACATTCCTAAATTTGAATCCGATTTATTTTTTATTACAGATGAAATAAAAAAAAACAAAAAAGGAATAAATTAGTGAGGGATGAGCTGGTAAATGTGAAGAGTTGGTCAAGCACTGTAACATCCAGATGATGGGCCTTCCTGAAAGGTTAGAAATGAAAACCTAGTAATGTTTGAACAAAAATGGTTTGTTGTCATATTTGGAGCAGTCTTTATCATCAGTGTTTGGAATGGAAAGTGCATATCGCATCTCAGGGAGAAAACCTCCACCAGAGAGTTCTCATAGACAATGTCAATAAAAATCTTGTGCTCAAAGGAAGAATAAAAATTTCAAAGGGCAAGAAAGCCCGGAATTTGTTTTAATAATGAAGAAAAACCTTGAAAACCTAAATTTCTCAGGAAAAACTCAGAAAAAAAGGGGAAAAACTTTCTAAGAAGTGAGAGACTGTTTGGCTAATATTTCATTGTTTCCTGCTCAGTTACACTTAGTCTACAAGCAGCTAAGTTCTTTGAACAAAAAGCTGTAATGCTTTGGATTGACAGTAACATTATATGAAGAAATGAGAATTTATTCTGTGAACTTTTAAAATCTGCCTTGTTGGGGGCAATAGATGGTAGTAGTGTAGATGTTAAGAGACTTGTGGTCTTTGGGTTCATGAGTTTGTGTTGTATTTAAAAACAAATATACAATCATACTGATCACCAAAATAGGGCAAACCCATTGTAGTGCAATCAGGCAATAAAAAAAAAATAGCAAAATAAAAAAAGCTTACAGAAAACTCGAAAATACTAATAAGAACTGGCGTGTATTACCAAGGGATATAAATAAAGTGGTGGTAAGCTCAGTCTCAAGACTATCGAATATATATAAAGTGCTAGTGCAAAGTAAATAGAACTTTTTTACCAGAGAAAGATACTCTTAGCCAAAAAATAACAAATGGGTAGTATTGCATCCTATAGCAATTCATAAGTAATGAGATGTCTAAACTGATAAACGATAGCGAGAAGCCCACAATGCAAATAAAGATGTTGGTATACCACAATACACACTGGATAAGTCATAAAGGATAAGAAATGTCTGGCAAAATTAGCACTATAGAAGAGACAGACACATGTGATTATGTTCCTCAAAGCTTCCTCAGGAAGCCTGTCTGACATTATTTAGGAATTGTTGTTGGATGCATTCATTAATACTTATTTTGTTTTTGTTAAAACAAAAGTTCTTGCACTTGTATTTTTTATATTTGATTTGAATTTGCAGTAGATTGTGAAATAAAGAATTGTATTTATTCCTATTTGCTATTTTGAGTGTGCACACATTTCCATAATTTGTGACTCTTTTACTTTCTAATCTCATTTGACAATGATAAACCCCCACATGATCACGTCCTGCATTTCCCCCTTTCTGCTAAGCACCTTATAAACACACTTGCCTAAAACAACCCTAGTCTTTATCTCTCAAGCTTTTTGAACATAGAAGTCACTCCAATCAACATGCTCCTGGGCTAATCTACACCCTTTACTCTTGTCTAATAGTACCTGAGTCCCAGACTGTTTCCTCATATTTTTAAAATAAAAAAAACCCTAATCCCACTTTCTGAAACCCAATAGCCTCTAATTTGGGAAAACTCTGCTTACAGTTCTATTAACACACTAATGTTAGAATCCTCCTATAAGAAATTAATATACTGGTATCAATCTGCATTGCATATGCCATCCCCAGTTAGTCCCCAATTTATTTTCAGGTTTAGGCCTCCTCTGGAGATATGCTGCCACATGGACTTGCTTAATAACGGTGGATACATCAGTACTACTACTGGCTTTAATGTTACCAAAAGTCTATGGAAGGCACTCATCCATAAAATTAATGAGAAGGTTCTTTGTGCTAAACAACAATTAGAATTAGGATTCTGGATTAGGATTGCAAAAGGAGAAGCAACTGTGCAAAAACAAACATTTGCATCCATGGTCATCAAATCATCAGCTATCTAGGCAATGCTAAATAGAGGTTCCTCAGGGGATCCTCATGATATCTATATTAGAGTAAACAAAATGAGGATAAACTGCAATAACAGACACCGTCCATGGACGAGAGTGAAGCATTTGGGGGAATTATAAGATTATGGGGGAATAAAAGAGGAAACTACTATTTTCTGGTGAACACATTTGGATTTAACACTAAGGGGTGTTAGAGATAGTATCATAATGGGAAATTTGTGCTATAAATCAAATTGGTGGCAGGGAGAAGCCCTCATGGTAAGAGAGAGAAGAAAAGGGAAAGCAGACAAAATATTTTTGTACTGTATTCACTTTTCACTGTGTAGAGTTAGTATGTGATCATTGATTGGTGACTAGGTTATTTAGAGGTATACTACCATACATACAGCTGAACATATACCCATTGGATCTAAGTCTGCCATTGTCATGATCATGCCCGGCAGACCCCCAGCTTTGGACTCTAGTCACCAGCCATGGCCATTGCGACGTAAACCGTGGTTTATGACATAGCGCTTTGTATTTACCTTACTGCGTGAACTCGGTTTTACTTCTCTACTTGCTTAATTGATTCCTGTCAAACACCCGTGGCCAGGAATCCTCCAGCACTCTTTTAGTTAATCTGTTCCTTGCTGATTGATGGTTTTGTACCCAATCTGGTTTTGTGTTTGTTCCACCTATCACCACTCTTCTGTTTTCCCTGGTTCCCTATTTAAGGATTCCTGTGCCTCTCAGATTTGCCCGCTATACTGGTCTTCTTGTTGTCTGTAGCTAGCCTTTTTCATTGCCCATTACTGTTATCTGATCTTTGGCTTTCTTCTGACTTCTCTTCTGCCTCCCGTATTTGTACTACGTCTCCCAGCGGTTACCTATCTGGCTTGACTTACGTTTATTTTTCTGTCTCCCGATTTTGTACCGCGTCTCCCGACAGTTGCCGAATTTGCTCGTCTGACCTCCCGTTTTGTGTTCAGTGTCCATTTGTCTGTGTCCTGTGTCTACACTTATTAAGTGTAGCTCTTAGTCTTCAGGTTGGGGTCGACCTTTTATGGAGTCGGGTTCCCCAAAAGACAGGGACAACGGTTGGAACCAGTGTCAGGGCCTCACTCTGTCTGTGTCTGTTTGTGTGCCCCTGACCGGTCCCTGACAGCCATATCATAAAACCTATAAACCTGCTGATTTAGATTTTTTTCAGAACCTTGCAATTCCTCTGCCTCCTAGGATAACAGACTATATTTAGGACTGGTTGTGAGGCCCTAATC
Organism: Phyllomedusa bahiana; assembly: GCA_025379985.1. Lineage (NCBI taxonomy): Eukaryota > Metazoa > Chordata > Amphibia > Anura > Hylidae > Phyllomedusa > Phyllomedusa bahiana. The sequence goes on along the minus strand of JAODAL010009679.1, from coordinate 63,476 downwards.
ATTGTTTACTGAACGCAGCCTCTTCCGCCTCACCTGTATAGCACTACCTTCATTTTTGAGAAATGAAGCATGAAAATTAAATTTCTTCCCACACACATTCACTTATTTACATCAATCATAGTGTGCAGAAAAGAAAGGCTTGATAGCATAATTAACAGATTTAAGTAAACTGCCAGTCGTTCTTATTTCTTCATTATAGTTTATATGTTGCAATGTTTTGTCAGTATTTTTTATGCTTGCACAATCAGCCACGAATTTACAGGAAGTTGGAGTCTGAATATGCCAGTTATCCTCTCATATTTGGAAATGAAGATCATTGTAAAGCAGTTAATCCAGACGTCCTGTAACCTATTTTAAGAGTATACTTTCAGCTAATCACCATAGCGCTTGTATTTCAGAAAACTGTTCACATATAAAATGACTGCAGGCAAGATACAGTGACATTCAGGGAGCTAATATGTTAGGAGAATATCATTATGACATTTATCATTTAGACCACATTACCTCACAACATGGCTAAATTAATCATGTATAGTAACTGTGAATAAGGGGAAATGAGATCAGCCAGCAGTGCAGACAGTATCATGTCTACAGAAACTATTGTTCAAGTCTCTCTAAAACAAATGTACAATCAGGCACCAAGAAGCAATTACAAAATCATAACGATATATAATCATGGAGTGAAGAGAACCATAGCTCATAGAATTTATTTTTGTATGTATTCCAAATCTAAGACCCTATGTGCGACATGTCAGAAAAGAGGCGCCTCCACGCCAGTTTTAAGGCACATTAAATGAGTGCATAGTGCACCTGAATGAATGAACGTGTCAAAAATCTGGCGTCTAGTATACCAGGCATAGAAAAATTGATGTGTCTAATCTAGGTGCATAACATATCATTGCTAGCACATTTGATGTGCCTACTATAGGTGCATTCAAATGTGTCGTGCCTGGCATATAATGCACCTAGTTTTGGTGTACGACAGTTCATTTATGTAAAGAAAAGGGCGTCAACAGTTTTTTTGCACATAGCAATCAATCAAAGCTCCTCTTTCATTTTTTCAAATCAAAGCAGAGCTCTGATTGGTTGCTATGGGCAACAATGAAAGTCTTAAACCTAGACAGTTTTTATACATGTAGCCCAAAGATTTTATGTTTGTGTTGATCTAAATATTATGAATAAAATGTTCTGATAACAAAGCTGGAACAATCCTTAGACACAGACCTTTATTGGAAACGCATTGTTAAAAGGAGTCTTCTTTATTGGGTGTATGATACTGGAAGAATTACAAAAGCACATGACATGTTATTCCAATGGGATGCCAGAAGTTACCAGCGCATCCTCGGAGACAATGTGTGACAGGTACCACAGCTACTGCATTATTTAATATTATCTCGGAAATCTTGTTTCCTACAGGACAAAGAGATTAACTTGTCTCTCAACTGTGTAGTGTAAACTGCTGATCACATCTTTTTTTCTTGTTAAGGCCTGAGCTCCATAGTGACTTTTTGTGGCCAATAAACCTACAACTATGTTTATGTTAGATTGTTGCATGATAACAATCCAATGTAATATATATATATATATATATATATATATATATATATATATATATATATATATATACACACATACAGTATCTCGCAAAAGTGAGTACACCTCTCACACTTTAGCAAATATTGTATATATCTTTTCCTGGGACAACACTGAAGATATGACACTTAGATATGTAAAGTAATCAGTGTACAGCTTGTATAACAGTGTAAATTTGGTGTGCCCTCAAAATAACTCATCACACAGCCATCAATGGCTAAACTGGTGGCAACAACAATGAGTACACCTCATAGTAAAAATGGATAAATTGTGCCCAAAGCATCAATATTTTGTGTGGCCACTATTTTTTCCAGCACTGCCTTAACTCTCTTGGGCATGGAGTTCACTAGAGCTTCACAGGTTACAGCCGCTGGAATCCTCTTCTACTCTTCCATGACGACATCATACAGCTAGTGGATGTTAGGGTATCTTGACACCATCTGAACTAAATACGTTTATCTTGGTTCCAATAATCCATGTCCTTAGTCTGCTTGTCTTCAGGAAACTGTTTGCAGGATTTCTTGTGCATCACCCTTTAGAAGAGGTTTTCCTTCGGGGAACGACAGCCACCAATTTTTGATGAGTTTTTGCGGCATAGGGCTGGCACTGACAGGCTGATCCCCCCCAAACCCCTTTTAATTTCTGGGGAATGCTGGAAACACTTTTATGTCTTTTTTTAAAAAAGGGCCAATCTTAAATTTTTTAGAACCTTTTCATTTCCCCTTTTTTGGTAGCCCATGGGGGGAATGCCTGAGGGGAAAAACCCGGTCTTTTTAAAATCTTGGCCACCATGCAGCAGCTCAGTTTCAAGGTTTTCAGCAATATTCTTCTAGCCTAGAGAAACTTTATGTAAAGCAACAATTCTTTTTTCCAGATTCTCAATCAATTCTTTGCCGGCTGGCTATTTTGAATTTCCCAAAGGTGCCCATATGAGAAGTATGAGAGTGATAAACCAAAATTTTAAAACAAAAACCATGTTCCCATTTACACCGGGCCCTTTGTAACAAAACCCACCGGGGGAAAAACGAGCAAAAATGTCCCTTTTTCCTTGGGAGTATTTTTCATTTCTTGTTCCAAAGGGTTTTAAGAATTTTGATGGCTCTGATTTGATTTTTTTTTGTTATTCAAGCTGTAAAATGATATTTTAAAATTTTAAATCAAAGTGCATATACTCGGGGTTTTTCCCCAATGAAAATATATCATACAACATTTACAAAAAAAAGGTGAGGGTGTTTTTAGGTTTTTGAATAAATAAAATTAAGAACTATCAGTAAAATGAGAAATGTAGCTAGGGAAATGTAGCTAGGGCATATAATAGGTTTTCACCATTCAGAATTTTAAGGACATAGGAGTTTTTGCCCTTTTCCTGACAGAGCCAAATTTTTTTTAAATCGCCCAAAAGGGCCAAACTTTATTGGGAATACTTTTTGATTTTTTAAACCCTTTCCAAGGGATTTAGGGGACTTTTTTCCTTGTGACAAATTGTGTTTGGGCTAGTACAAAATTTTTGGGTTTCTTTACAATCCTTTTTTTATTTGTGAAAAATATCAAAATGCTATGAAAATTTAGAAACATTTGCCATTTTCAAAGCTCAAATATTTCTCCATGTAAGATGTAGTTTAAAATTTTAGCAAACCATAGGTTTACTGCTTTTTGGGCTTTCTTTTTTTAAAATTTTCTTTTTATTTTTTACATGTTAGGGACTTAAAAAATTTTTAAGCAATTTTTAAATGTTTTTCCAAAAAAAATTTTTAACCAACTTTTTTATGATGTGGCTTTGAGGGACCTGTAAGGGTTAGACACCCCCCATTTTTTGCCCTTTATATAAGAAACTGCCCCCCTTAAAAGTATTAAAAACCCTTTAGGAAGTTTTTTTAAACCCTTTTTTAAAAGGGTTTTACGAAATAAAGCAAAAGGGCCCGGTAAAATTTTTAAAAAATTCCCAAAGTTCAATTGTTATCCATATTTGTGAATATAAAAAAATGATACTTTAAATTTAATTTCACTGAACAGCTATTTTTATGTTTTTAAACTTTATTTAAGGGGAAGAAGGGGAAAACCCTGGGTTTTAGGTGGTTAACAAAATTAAAAAAACCAAAACCAATCCCTCAACAACCCCAAAATCAAAATTTACCCCCTCTAGTTTTTTTTCCCAATAAGGGAAAGGGGGAATTTAAAAAAAATTTTAAAAATGTTTTCCAAATCGCCCCCAAAAGGATAGCAAAACCCCTAATGAAACCGAAAGGGTTACCCCACAAATTCCGAACTTTAACTAGAACTTAAAAAAAACTTTCCCCCTAATAAAAAAAAAAGCAGAAAAGGGGGCTCCTCGGCGGTAATGGATGTGGGTTTATATGAACAACTGTAGTCCAGCAAAGAAAATGGATTAGCACCAGAAAAACTTTAACGGTAAAACCAAAGGGAAAATTTTATTGGAGTTTTCTTTTTAAAACACCACAAAAAAGCCAAACAAGAAGAAAAAGCGTGTGCAAACGCAAACAGTCGGCCCCGGGTTTGGGGGACAGCGACGCGTTTGGGGCTTGGCTTACCCCTTTAGCATGCTTTAGAATGAAAATCAACTGCCCCCCTTAAAGTGCTTAAAAAAAAAACAATTTACAAAAAAAGTATAACAATACACCCCTAATTACCCGCTTGTAACCATGTTTCCCCAAAACACCAAAGCTCAAACCAAAAAAACCCGGAAAAAAGGGAAGGGACAAAAGGGCACCAAAGCTTTCCCCAAAAGGGCCCGGGAAGGGCCCGTAACCGGAAATGACGGCAAAACCGGGGCTTAGTTCCAAAAATAAATTTTCGGGACAAAAAGTGAATAATACATCTCACCCAGCAGAACAACACAAATCCAGGCCGGAAGTCGTAGATGCGCACCCCGGAACCCTTCGTTTAACCCCCCGGGAAAAAAACCCCCAACCGGTCCCCGGGTAAGCCGGACACCGTTTTCTGGGGGAGCAAAACGCCCTTTTAAATTTTGGAATTTTAAAATAAAAAAAAAATGTTGACGTAAAATAAAATGAATTACTTCTTTTAGTTATATAATGCGCAGCAAAAAATATGAATTGAACATAAATAAACCGAAAAAAGAACAAGAAAAGAGGGAACGGGCCCAAAAAAAACGGAAAAAAAAAAATTTAAAATTTTATAAGAAAACCAAAAAGAGATATAGCCCAAAATTTTTTTTTGCAAAAAATAAAATAGATTACCCAAAAAAAAAGGAACAAATAGAAAGGGAAAACCAAAGGGTTACATAACACCCCTACGATTTTGAGCCCTTTGGAAGATGTATAAAAAAACCAAGAATCCAATATGCTTCCTTGAACGGGTTTTCCCGCCCCCACCCCGAGGGTTTTTTACGTAAAATTTTCTATAGTTTAAACCCTTTTTGGGCCCTTGGGGTTTGGGGGTTTCATGTTTATCAAAAAAATTTTGGTAAAATTAGATTTAATGGATTTTAAATTTTTGGGGAGAAAATCACTAAATTTTCCCAAGGGAAAAGTTTTTTTTTAATCTTCTAAGGGTTTACTGCCCAACTAATGGATTACAAATTTGCAAAAGAGCAAAAAAACCACAGAAAAAGAATTCCCCAATTAATTAATAATTTTTTGATCATTTAAGAACGGGAAAAATCTGTTTTTGAAAATTTTAAGTGGGGGATCCCAAAGTTGCTTTTTTTTGGCAGGGATGGGATCCGCTTTTAAAAAAACCCTTTGTGAGGGAAAACCAAGAGGGTTTTTTTTTGGAAATAGGGGCAGGCGATTGGGTGAAAAAACCCCAAAAATTTTTTTTAAATTTTTTCTTGGCCACTTTTTCCCGGCAACGGTTGTGAAAAAATTGTTTTCCTTTTCTTTCTTTCAAACCAATAGATGGGTAAATATTTCAAAATAACTCGTTTGATTGTCGCAAAATGGTGGCTATGGTCTAATACTAGCACTATTTTATCCCTATCCTTGTCTCTTATTTGGCTGTTATTATGCACAGGTTTTGTGGCCAATAGCTCGTCCCCGGTTCGTAATTACACAATTTTGGAAGCCCTTTCAAGTGTCCAGTCTGGTTAACCCCTTATTTGATTTTTTTGGGTTAATATATTTTTCTGCTAAAAAACTAAAAGGGAAGGCTACATTACGGGGGACTAAAGAATTGCCTACTGGGATAGCCTGTTTTGTAGGCTTTGTATGAAAACTTTTAAAGTGTAAGATTGTGTTCCCACTAGTAATCCTGCGGAAAGTTTTAGTAAGTACTATTTGACCGGGTACACCTCTGAGTTCCATATCTAAGTATGTTGTAGTAACATCCTGTATCTTGTGGGTGAACCTAAAATTCAAAGGGTTATTATTAAGGTAGTAAACAAACTTGTGTACGGCATGTACATCGCCCCCCCCAAATAAGGAGGAGGTCATCGATGTACCTGCCATACCATTCAATATCGTCAACAAAGGGATTTCTGAAAAGATGTATTGCATTTCCCACCAGGAAACTGCAAGATTGGCGAGTGATGGAGAATATTTTGCGCCCATTGAAACGCCCCTGACTTGAAAGAACACAACATTTTTCTTACAACACAACATTGTTGTAAGAAAAATAGTTGTGATGCATTAAAAATTCCGTTACCATGAGAATAAATTGTATTAAATCTTTGTTGTACACACTGTAAGTTTCGAGATGGAACTGTAATGCCAACAAGGCAACCTTGTGCGGTATGCTGGTATACAGCGACTTGATGTCGCAAGTAACCCAGTACATGTTATCTGACCATTTTTTGTGTTGAAGGTTAACTAACACATCTTTAGTATCCCTCAAGTAGCCCAGTACCCTTTGTACTAGGGGTTGTTAAAGTGAATCCAACCATTGCAATGTACGTTCTAAGAGGGACCCGATACCAGAGACAATTGGGCGAATGGGTGGAGACTCTTTGCTTTAATGAATCTTGGGTACGCAGTATAGTGTAGGCATAATTGGATATTACACCAACATGAGCTCCAACTGTCTCTGGTTCAATACCCCTAGGGCAACTCCCTCTTCCAAAAGACTCCTCATTTCTGTTTGAAATTTGACAGTAGGATCTTTATCCAGTTTGCGGTATGTAGATGAATCCTGTAACATAAGTGACATAGAGGAATCATATTTTACATGGTCCATTACAACTACCGTGCCCCTCTTATCCACCATCCTAGTAATAATTACGTGATTATTTTGTAACTCATGTAATGTTCTTTTTTGAGAAGGATTGAAATTAAGGTGGCTGGATGCTGGGGGAACGGAGTTAGCCAGGGTTCTGAGATCATGTTCAATGAAAAACTGGAACCGGTCCACAGCAGTCGTCCTAGAATGTATGGGATAAAATTCTTTGTTAGTAATATTCAATGGTTTGACAAAGGACTCATCAATTTCTTCAATAACACATGAGTCCTGAGCCAGATCATCAAGATGTAGCAAAGCCATCTGCTCTTTAAATTCAAAATTACTAAATTTATTAACGAGTGGAGAATGCTTTCTTTCTTGGTTTGTTTCTGTACTGTCCCAAAAGTGTCGTCGTAAGGTAAGTAGGCGTACAAAACTATATGTCCTTTAAAGTAGAAAAAAGGTCAAAATTTTCCTCCAGACCAAAATTAAGTCCCAATGTGAGTAATTGAATTTGTTCCTGAGAAAATTCACTTGTTGACAAATTGAAAAAAAACATCAATTGTGGTATTGTCAGAAATGGTGGTTATTTGTTTTTTCTTGTTTTCCTTTTCTCTTTGTCTTTTGTATCGTCTGCCACCTCTTCTGGTACGTTTTTTGTAGGTTTTGTTTTATTGATGTTCTTGGGTTGTTTATAATAAGATAAATTTTGTGGAGCACTACCAGTAGAAGCAATAGATTCATCAGAATCATGCTCTCCATCATCATCCTCCTCATGCGACATGGAATTAAGTGAGCTAAAACTGACCCTTTTTCTGTTAGCATTTTTTCACCAGCTATTTTTTCTCCATCTAGGTTTCAATATGGACTGTGGACCGTTGTTATCAGAAATTCTTCTACCCCATTCATACACTTGATCCTTCTCATAGTCATTGATGTCGCAGTCAAATTTGTGTTATTTGTTAGCCATGATAGACTCTTCCATTTTGGCTATAATGTCGCGAGTACATTGCAAATCCTGATCAAATGTAGCAAAGTCTTTAAAATTTTGTAATTCAGACTCCATTTTCTTCATATCCTTAGAGATCTCCTCCAGTTTAGCATCTTCGCACTGGGTAATTAGCTGCATTAGTTGCATAGAACAGGTGCTCAATATCTGATTCCACTTTTTGACAAAATCCGCGGAGTAGATGATAGTCGGTATTTTTTTCAATTTTAACCCCCTTGGTATCATGTCATGTTTCAAATAATTGCGTAAGGTGGTAACATCCCAATAATGCGTAGCTCTTGTGCTAATAATTTCTCATAGGATTTCAATACGTTGCAAAAATCCACACCCCTCTGATCTGTAACGTTCCTTTTCTGGAAAACCGCTGCAGCTTTTTCACCCCTGCCTTGGGCACAGGCCATAATGCAAGCGGTTTGTGCAACACGTTGTAAAGTATAAATAGTAAATTTCAACAACAAATTGTGGCAAAAAATTCTATCAATGCAATGATAGCAAATGTGGCAAAAGGGAACAAGCCAAACATGGAAACACACAGTGGAAATGGAAAGAATAGGCAGCTCACCTTAGTACGTCCAGTCTGGTAGACTTGTGGTAATGCCGTGCTTTAATCTGCGATCATGACATGCAATGTAATTGTATTCCAGCAAAGAAAATGGATTAGCACCAGCAAAAATATCGGTAAAATCCAAGGTAATTTTATTGGAGATTCTTGTTAAAACAGCCACAAAAAAGCCACACAAGAAGACAGTGTGTGCAAACGCAAACAGGCAGAGGGGTGGACAGCTGACGCGTTTCGGGCTTGGCTTAGCCCTTAGTCATAGCTGTAGAATGAAAATACAACTGCCCTCTTTTAGTGCATAAAAACTAACAATAGACTTAATAAAGTATAACAATACATATAAACAACTGCAGGGAACATTTACAGACTATTCTCTGCCTGCCGTTTGCCCTGACCTCTCTGCCTGTGACCTGGTTACATCTCTGCCTGCTACCTGCCCTGACCTTATTGCCTGTGACCTGATGATGCCTCTGCATGCTCTCTGTATACTCTGTCAGCACACCAGCTATCACAGCAAGCGGCCACGTCAAGGGTAGCGACCAGGGAGTTCCTCACAGCCAAGTCCAACCTATCTTTCAGCAGGCTCTGGTGGATATCGGGGGGTTCCTTAGACTCTGTTACCTAGCATGGTTCAAGTCATCTCTTACAGTGAACCAGCGGATCCATCACCTGATGGTGACACATATGGAAATGACTCAGCATCTTTTCCAGATGTTGTAAAGGTCACTGTCTGAGATTTTCCCTCCAAAACTCAACTGTGTATTATCTAGAAAAGTGGAAAGTTACCAACTTCTGAGTCCATAGGTAGCAAGTCTCAGAGTCTCACAATATTACCTGGCTATGTGTTAACCCTTCCCTCAGTTGCACATAAACAGAATATATAATAAACAGTATAAGCCGAGTGTAATGAATGAATGCTACTGGTGTCGTATAGACACATCTCATTGATGGTATCACAAATTCAAAGATGCGCTGCTCAACAATGAAAGAGAAAATGCTCACATCACTCCGTGCCCTTGGCTGTCATGTACTTTTCCAACATGACAATAGTCCAAAGCACACATCTAAGGACACTGTTGCATTTCTAAAGAACAGGGTGAAAGTGATTCAGTGGTCAAGTATGTCTCCGGCTCTGAACCCAATTGAACACCTACGGGGAATTCGCAAGTTGAGCAACACTCTCTATCCAGTATCCAGGCTCTAGAAGAGGTTGTTCTTGAGAAATGGAAAAAGATGCAGCAATATGCCGCAAACTTGTTCATTCCATGCCTAGAAGACTTGGTGCTGTCCTTAATAATCAAGGAGGTCGTAAAAAATATTAGATGTACACTGACAAGCGAAAGGATAGCATGTTTTGAATTTAAGGCTCTATATCTCACCATCCACTACAGCTTTGAATGTGAGGCTACCATCATTTTATAGACAAACATCTTGGGTATCTTACACATAAATGTGACTCTCAAATATTTAGCATCTGCTTAGTTTTGCAGATTCTTGCCATGTAACTGCATTGTTATTGTTTGGCTAAAATCTAAATGTTAATTTTTATTATTTTCTTAGTATTATGTAAATCCACCTTTGGCTTTCAACAATGCTTGAATTCTTCTGGGCTCTGGATTAGATTCAAGCATGTCTTGACCAAAATCTGATCCCAGGTCTCTTCTACACATTCCCATTTTTTGGTGCATACTGGTCGACTAACTTGAGTATGAATACTTTTCCTTCAACTCTACCCACAAGTGTTCAATTGGATTGAGGTCTGAGGACTGCGGGGGCCAATCCAGCAAATCTACTTCGTTGTCATTGAACCATTTCTTCGCCAATCTCAACGTATGCTTTAGGTCATTGTCCAGCTGAAAACACTCTGTTGTCCTTTTAATTCCCATAATACTCGAGTCTACAAAGTTACTCATCTTGTACAAGACTCACATATAGCTTTGCATTGAGCCCACCATTGATACTCGTCAAGTATTCAATGACTTTGACTGTAAAACAACCCCATGCCATCAGACGTCCTCCACAAACTTGACAGTTCCTTCAATTTCTCGATCCATTAACCCCTCTTTTCCCTTGATTATTCCAGACCCATTTGCACCCATCAGAGCCCAGTCTACTGACTTTCATGTAATCACTCCAAATCACCCGTTTTCAATCTTCTACTTTCCACTTTTCATACTTTTATGCAAACTCAAGCTGGTACTTCTTATGACGATACTGAAGTCAAGGCTTCTTCACCTTCTTTGGTGTCACCATTCCCAACTTGTGTAATGCACGTCGCACGTTTCTTTGCGTGGGCACCTGTGATCTCACTATTATGAAGCATATGAGCCGCCTCCACTGCCATGTTTGTCACACCAGAACTGATAAACCTTGTGACAAGCCGACTTGTTGATGGACAGATTTCATTTTGTATTCTTCCAGCTATCATGGCCTATCATAGACATTATGCACTTAGGCAATTTTCATGGCCCAGAAACCGTTATTGATGAGCTGGATGATGCTGTTTCTCTTTTCTTGAGAAATCTTTTTCATGGCTGTGCTTCGATTCAAACCAGTGACCTTTCACTTGGTAATCAACCTAACAATACACTGAGCTATTAGGGAATGTGAGAACAAGTTGTGATTTGTAGTATACAAGAAAAAAAAGATTGTTCCACCACCAGGAGCAAAACAGTAACAATGCAGTTTCATAATAAGATTTTTTTCTTTCTATTCGATAAATAAAACCTAAAATGTATTGTTAAAAAATAAAGTATGAAAATATTCAAAAACTGTTTTGCATCATCTTTTTCTTAAATAAGTCTATGTAACTTTTTTCACAACAGGAGCCCTTTATCAGATTGTATAACCCATCAAGGCTCAAGAAACAATGAGTCATGCTATGTTAATACATCCAAGCATTTATTATTCATTATTTCCTCATTAGATAATTGAAAGAATTTCTAACTGACAAGATGTTCAGTGAAAATTTTCACTGACTATAAAATTCTAAATAAGTCATTTGTTCTGTCTGTCATTTTAATGCCATAGAGTTAAAGTTAACTGCCTAATTACTGCAAAAATTATGTTAAATAAAATCACTGTCTTACAACTAATAAGTTGCACAATATAATTTTGGCAGGAATACAGGTATGTAATATACAAAATATTCATTTATTTCTGATTTATTATCTACCTATTATTATCTATCAATCACTCAATTTGTACCTATCTATCTGACAAAAAATAATAAGCCTGAAGCACCATCTTGTCTTTTTTAACTGGAGAGTTGTAGGAAAGATACAGTAAAGACTTGCCTTACCTAGAATTTCAATTACGAAGGAGGATTTCAGCACAAAGCATGAAAATGTCCATTTGTTACTAACTCAGACATTAGCATGATAGACAAAATTTTGGTAATTGCCATATTTCAATTCAGTTGCAGCAGTCATTTCGCAAAAATGATTGCAGAAAGTGAAAGAACTGGTTATTACATCTAAAAAACTACTGACAATCTGTTCACCATAAGTAGTAGTAACTACTACTTCCGACTTTAAATCCACATGTTAGTGATATATGGATGCATCAAAGTTTATCCTAACACTGAAATCATATCTTTCTATGTTATCTGTTCTTAGATCCAAACAAAAGCCACTGAAAAGCATTAAAAAAGATATCATAGCACAGAAGTTCTCTGTCGAGTTTATCTTTGCTACAATTAGACTGGCTTCACATGCATATTTGTTGTGTTTTTTGCTGCGTTTCTCAATTGCATCAAAAACGCATGCTTTTTTTTTACTGCAGGTGGTTTTGTAATTCACTCTTATTTGGAACACAGGTGAAATTGGAGTCAACTTAAAAATGCACAGGTTTTTAATTGCTTGCTTTTTGCTGCATTTGTGTTGCATTTTTAACTGCAGTATGTTTAGGGTGCTCTTACACAGCGCAGTTTTGGTGCAGTTTTAACTGCGCTCTGATTAAACTGCCTTTATTACCAGCAAGCTTCTTTCAGCTGTCTACATTTTTCAGAAAGGTGTTTCAAGTAAGTAATCAGGTACTTTGTGTGAAGTCTTGTGGATTACAAACATACTAATGGATTACTCACTTTCCAACAGTTTAGGGAAGTGAAGAAAGCTTGCTGGTAATCATTAAGTTTAATTGGAGCGCAGTTAAAACTGCACCACAACTGCGCTGTGTGAAAGCACCCTAACCCACCCTGATAGTTCTAAACATAGTGCTAAGTACCCACACCCTAGTGAGTTGGGCTATGTTGTATAACCAACCCAGGTTAGGAGAAAAACAATTCAGATGGCAAATCCAAAGGGGCCATTGTACTTTACAAAAGCTGCAATTCCTTCACTTTATCAGTTGGGCTCTCAAAGATGGGCAAAGCAGGCATATCCCGGCAAGATATCATGCTCTTATCAGAAAGCACCTTTCATATTTTTATATTCCCAAACTGAAGAATTACCATAATCCCTGTAATTACATTTTTGGATAACGTGCTATACATAAGCAGTATTGCTAACAATTTATATGTTATAAGATTATAATAAAATGCTAATTGACAAGATATGTAACCTGAATCACTGATGATAACATACAGCAATTTTGAGCTTACATACTTGTCTTGGTAAAGAAGACTGCATATAACCAGTTAACTAACCACTATGTAAGGCTCAGACAACAAAACATCCATGGAGCTATTAAGATGAGAACTATATTTCTTGTACATAAACATTTTATGCCACATAGCTACTAGATGTACTATTTTTACACAGCCGCTCCAGTTGAGAACCGTGATTTTTATACCTCTCCTGACAGCCCTATGGACTGGAGGTACGAAAAATGAAAATGAACAATAAGGACAATAAGGAGAGTGAATGGTTGGATCTATCTAGAAAGGAAAAGGTCACATCACAGCTTATTCATGTCATCTCACCAAACAGCTCTTCATGGAATAAACCAACCAGCATAATAAAAATACATTTTTTAGTAGTAAATCATGTTCTCAAACAATACTAAACATGAGCACAGAACAAAAGATAATAAAATGAAAGGGTTGTTCACTATTATGTAAAAATAATTTTTTTGTTTTTTTTCTAACAAGCGCTATAAGCACTAGTTTGCTTTAATATTCTGATTACACAGTTTTAGCCTGGGAGAGGAAACCTCTTCAGCCGCAACTATATGGACTACATTGTTTGTTCACAAACACATGGAGCAGATTTATCAGTATAATTATAATATTTTCCTGGTTGTTTGAATGGCAAATTTATGAAGGCCCTGCATCACTTTTTGATATGTTAATGTACATAAGATAAATTAGTGCAGAAAAATCAGAGATGCATACAGTGAAGATCACATTTATATTTTCTACCACTTTTCTAATAAACAAAGTTGGGGAATACAATGTCAGTGGTGATAAATATGCATGCAAAATAGTTGGTGGGCACAACCCAATACAAACTAATAACGCTGTAAAGAATGGCAATCTAAGCCCTCGTTCACACGGCTCATTTGGGCGCGTATTGGAGCCGTACTGCGCGCCGTATTTGCGCTGCAGTACGGCTCCAATCCCTCTCAGTCATTACGGTAATCCACAGTTCTCATAGAGAACAATGGATTCTGTCTCTCCTCTCCTCTTTATCCGAATCCGCCGAGCGGGGAGAAAGTGACATGTGAATTAATTACGGCACGTACGCGCTGTAGATAATGACAATCTATGGGGCAGGCCCCCGTCCCGCCCCGCTGCACGGCTGCCGGCGTATTTGCGGGGCGAAATCCGTCCCCGCAATTACGCCGGCAATAAGCCGTGTGAACGGGGCCTAACAATGCCTAAAAAGCATACAACAATAAATAAAAAAAGAAAAAAAGGCACTTGATCTAAATTCAATAATGAAGATAAGCAAACCAATCCCAAACAACCAAGACCCTTCATATACTGTATATAGAAAAACAAATAATGTAAAACAAGCTTATAAGTAATTAATAAAAATAACATCATTAAAAATGCAGTGGTACAATATGTAACATCCCAGGTAGGTAAAAGTACAAATCCCCTAAGAAAGTAATAAAATATAAACAAATAACTCCAAGCAAAAATTATAATCAAATAGCAAATATGCAAGGATACAGACCTAGTGGATGCACATATGAAACATATCTTTTATGTCAACATATGGTTTGGTTACCTACCTGGAATATTACATATTATACCACTGCATTTTTATAACTGTTGTTTTTATTAATTACCTATAATAAAGTTTATTACACATCGTTTATTTTTTTTTTTTATAGGGTTTGCCTTTTTAAAAAATGTAATCAAACAATTTTTTTTTTTTCTTTTAACAGTTTTTTAAAAAAACATAGTGGTAAAAAAACATTATTTTTTAAACTAAAAGAAAAGATAACAAAACCCCATAAGATGGGGCTACAGAGAAACAATAAAAACTCATTTCAAAAAAAGGTTTTGCATATTCCAATAAAGGGTCCCAATAACATACAAGGGGGTAGATAAAATCATAAGCAAAATTGATGAAAGGGAACTTTAAAAAAACCGGTACATGGGGGCCTCATGTATGAAAACTCTAACAGAAACTGCCTTTTTTTTCCCCATAAAAACCAATCAGAGTTAAACTTTCATTTCCACAAGATTTAAAAAAAAGGAAGCGGGATTCTGATTGGTTGCATAGGCAACAAGACAGTTTTCAGTTTACGTTTTGATAAAGGGGCCCCTAGTGTCTTGAGGGGAAGCCAATTGACAAAAGGCGTTTTTGTTAAGACTAAGGAGGGTCTATTAGTCGAAGTTCACATAACAGTAAAGTTAACACCCTAATTATTCGAGAGGATGGAATATAGGATCTTTCCCCAAGGGAAAGCCAAGCCGTCCGGTGGCAATAAAATTTGGGGAAGAAAATTTGTACGGACAATACGAAACCTAAAGGCCAATATCTAGTATAGCTAACCCCGGGTTAATTACGAATTGAAATTTCAAACTTCATCGGGAGTTTAGAAACAAAGCCAAAGCTTTTAACCCTGGGGCAACCCCCCCAAAGTGGCGTTTGCCCTGTTGACCCATTTCTTCCAGCAAAGCTAGGAACCACAAACGTGAGCTAAAGTATAGGGGGGAGATCCCATCTAAGATGATTTTTTGCAGGGTTTTATATGGTTTAAAGCATTTTAAAAAGTTGAGAAGGAATGTAGGGCCCTGGACCACTAGATATGAAAATTGTCGAGCAAACTCCTTTTCCTTTTTTTGATCTTTAAAAGGGAAATTTGGAGAGGATTGTGGGATTAGCAGTTGTATATTAGTGTAGACCCTTTTTTGAACCCTTTCTTTTTGAAAAAAAAATTTGTGAAAGTTTGAGAGTTTGGTGGTTTTTCGGGGCCATGAAAACACCTTGAAAAATATGTCTAATTTGCAGGAATTGGAAGAAAAAAGGTGGGGGAAGGGAAAAAGGGAAGGAAAGTTGAAAAGGATTTCAGGGTGTCCCCCTTGATATATTGATCAGGGAAAAAAGATCAAAATTTTCCAATTGGGAAAGAGAGTGTTTGCCCCAACATTAAAGACACTATAGGAATTCCTTTTTGGGGGGTGATCCAGTTATTTTTAGGACATAAAAGGGGGACCTATTTTAAAAAGAGGTCCGAAATAGATCTGAGCGAGAGTGGTGGAAAGGGGGGACCCAGTAAAGAGATCTCAATGAATCTCACGGGACTAGGGTGAAAGAGGATTTTCCCCCTTTGACCCCAAACGGTAGAGTTTTTTGATACAAAGGGAAAAAGGCTTTTTAAAAAAGGTTTGCAAAATTATAGAAAAATAATTGGGTACGTGGGGCCCCCATTTTTATGACTACAATATAGGAAAGCCTTTTAAATTCTTGCCTTCCCTGTTTTCCAATAAAAAAACCAAAGAGGCGTTGAATCTTAGAAAAAATATTTTGTTGGTACTAGATAAGGGAGGCTCTACAAAAATATATACATTTGGGAGAAGGACATTTTAATAATTTTTAATTCGGGCAATCCATGAAAGGTTAAGAGGGAAAAATTAAAATTTTTTTTTTTTCAAACTAAAATAGTATTTTGTAAATTTAGTTAATAGTTTGAATAGGGAGGACAAACCTAAATACCTAAATAATTACAGATTCACCCCCCAATAAAGCCAAATGTTGTAACTTGGTGTTTTGGAGGGTAGGGTTAGTTATGGGGAAAAACAGAAGATTTTGACTTGTTTAATTTATAAAAGGAGGATAAGAATTTTTCCAGATCCCCAAAAATGTTTTGATAGGGAGTGGGATCATTTTGTGATAAGCATTACACCCCTCGAAAATTTACTTTTATCTGGATTTTTTTGAACTGTTAGACCCAGAATGCAGGGGTTTGTCAAATGTGTTCTGCAAGAGGTTCCTTGCATAAGACAAAATGAGGGGGGAGAGTGGACACCCTTGTCTATTCCATTAGATAGATAAAAAGGAGAAGACAGAAAACCAATGCAAGAATTTGCTGACGGTTTGGAGTAAAGTCCCAAAATTGATCAAAAGATAATCCTAAAACCCCAATTATCCAAACAAACCCCTGATATACTGCCAGTTGACCCGCCAAAACCCTTCTCGACAAAAAGGGAAGCTATTCTGTTTTGAAGGGGGAGCTATCTGAGCAAATAAGGAAAACGTCGAGTGCATCTCTTGCCGTCTACCTTGTACAAAGCCCCCGGGTCCTTGTGTAAAAGACGGAAAATCGTTGAGACGACAGGCAAGAATTTTTTGCATATACTTAAGTGTTTTTAGGAGAAAAAAGGGTCTAAAAATTGGAAGTTTTTCCTGAGGTTTCCCTGGTTTTGGTAGTGTAGTAAAAATGGCTAAAAAAAATTCCTTTGCGGTCTTTCAGTGGTGACTTATCTTAACAAAGTGAGGCCGGTGGGGGGCAAGTAGGTCTGAAAATAAAAGATAATATTCTTTTGTTATGCGCAGGACCCGGGGGACTTTATTTAATTGCTATTTTTGATGGGGTTTTAATTTTGAAAGGGGGTTTTTCAACCCTTTTAATGGGAACTTTAAGGGGGTAATGAAAAAAATTTTTTTTCGAACGGGGAATTTTAAACGATTAGTCGTTCTTGATTTTTGAAAACCCCAAATTGGGTTTTAAAACAATTTTAATGATCTTTTCACCCTTTGGGGTTTTTTGGTGGGGGAAAACAGGGTTTGGCATGTTTGTGTTTTAATCCCTTAGCAAAAAGGGGAATTTTTGGGGGCCCGTCCCTGAAGATAAAACTGCCCTTTTAATTGCCAGGTTGAATTTTGTAGATTTAAAAAGAGTGATCCCAAAATTTTCCTAAGGGGTGCAAAATGTTTTTTTTTGGGGAAAAGGAAAGGTTTTGTTTGAAGTCAACGTCTGATGATTAAACCTGCAAGAAGGTTAGTATGGACTTTTTTGGGTTTTTTTCCCTTTTTTCTCTACTAGCTAAATTGGATGCAATCCTCTTATAAATGCCTTTTTGTCCACCACGAGTGGGAAAAGAGAAAGGAATGGGGGGAGAATTAATAATAAAGAATTTTTTTAGTAGGGTTTTTAAGTATGAGATGTTTTCGATTTCCCGAGTAAGAAATTTTTGAGCTCCAAGGGGAAAGACCTTGAATTTAGTGGGGAATCCAAAATTGAGATTATTGGGGGTGATCTGACCAGTGATTTTTGACCTATTGAAGCAGAATAACTTGTGGTAATGTAATTGATCTACTTAAAAAAAATCTATGCGTGGTCTTGGCCGCAAAAAAAATGGAGCCCTTTTTTTTGGGTTTTAATATAACGCCACACCCCCGGGGGGGGCTACCTCCAAAAAAGGGGTTTTTGGGGTCTCAGATGGAGCCACCTTTTTCTTTAACCTTCAACTCTTTTTTTTTCGACAGCATTGAAATTTTTTACATTAAAGACCCCCTTTTAACATTTTTTGTTAGGAATTTTCTTTTTAAAAATGCAACTGTTTTATATTTGGGCATAAATTGTACTAAAGTACATAAATTTTGAATTGATTTGCAAATTTGATGACATATCTACCCTTTTGGGTAAAGAAGGATTTAAAAAGGTTAAAAAAAACAATTTTTATTAAAAATAATTTCAACACCAGCTCTTTTTTGTAAAGAGTGTGCTTGAAAAAATATAAGGAAAGTGTTTTTCTTTAATCTATGCGCCTGTTCCCCAATTTCTTTCCCCGTAAACAGATTTTATTTGATTTTGGGTTTAACGAGTCTTCCTAAATAGCAAAGCTTGAAGGTGATTTAATCCCCCTTTACTTTACGAAGTAGCTTAAGCATCCTATATTTATAAAATTTTAAACAAAAGCAGATTAGACACCCTTTAGATAAAAACAAATGGAGAAATATGCATAAACAATAACACAATAAAATTAAAAATTTCCAGAATTATTTAGAAGAACTAAGTTAACTAGTCTGAGAAGATCTGTAAACCATCGGCGTAAAGAATTTTTTCCTTAAGGAAGGGAGTGGGGGAAATCCTGCCCTTTGGGCCTCAATAAAGCTTGACGATCCCGGCTCACCCTGGAAACATACAAACAAGAAAAGGGGTATATGAGGATGTTATTCTACAAGTCTCGATCTGAGCCTGGAAGATTTTTCGGACCAAAGAGGGGTGATCATCTCTGGACGAGTCTGCTTTTTCGGTACTGGACTGGAATCAGAGGTAGGCAAGAGGGTCCAATTCTTTAGAATAGAGCAGGCTTCCTCCGGTGAGTTGCATACAACTTGAAGCCCTTCTTTTGTGATGATGAGTTTTACTGGGAAGCCCCAGCGATATGTGATTCTTTTTTCTCTGAGAATTTTTGTGTATGGCTGAAATTCCCTTCTTCTCATCATGGTCGCCGCTGAAAGGTCTGGGAATATAGTGCTGGCCTGGAAGCGTTCTGGAAGGGAGTCAGCCTTGCAAAGAGCTCTTAGGAAATCTTCCTTAATATTATAAAAATGAATACATGCTATAGTGTCTCTGGGGATTTGTTGGGGAAGATTCCTGGGTTTTGGAATCCTGTGGATTCTATCAATAATTAGGTCATGTTTGACGTTTGGAAGTAGTAAGGACATCAGATCCGTGAAGTATGCATTAAGTTGGTTGGGAGAAACGGTTTCAGGGATGCCCCGAATTCGGATATTGTTTCGCCTGGATCTGTCCTCCAAATCCAGGACCTTGATTCAGAGTCGCTGCACCTCTTCTTCCAGAGTAGAATTGGCATCAATTAAACTATTGTGAGAAACCGCAAAATCAGTGTCAGGACCGCTCAGCGAGCGGGAAGTGGATCCACCGGTCACCGCTGGGAGTTGCCGTAACCTACGTCGGGGAGCAGAGTCTAAAGGACCCCTTGTTTTCACCGGAGCCCGCTGCAAGGCAGGACGGGCTTTGCTGCAGGGAATTCCCCAGGTTGCTACCCCCAACGCAGGACCCAGCGGTGACAGCTGAAGCAGGTGACATAGGCACAGGAACACCCGGAGCGTAGTACTTGAATAGGCAGGACACTGGAGCGTAGAACCCGAGTAGGCAGAACAGGCTAGGCAGGACTGACGAGGCAGGAGCAGAAACGTAGAATGCGGAACTGTCAGAGGAAACGCCAGCAGACGCAGACAAACGTTGCTAACGTAGGGACACCAACAATTGGGCGCCGACGGCAGGAAGGGGCATACCTATAAAGCCCAAGCTCAAAGGCCATAGGTGGAAAGGGGAGCACCAATTAGGTGCTATCCCTTTAAAACTAGGAAGCTGCTCGCGCGCGGCCCCTAGTGGCCGGCCGGGAAAGTGCAGGCAGAAGCAGAGACTGCCGCATGGCGCTGAAGGAGGAAGCTGGATGCAGCCAGGTAGGTAGTGGCGCAGCGCAGCGCATGCCGGGGCTGGCTGCGCCTGGGGCCGGACGCCCGGTCCGCGGCACGGGAGGTGGCAGGAGCTGGGAGGCGTGAGTGACCGCGGCCCGGGCGCCGGACCGCAGCGCGCGGCGTTACAGTACCCCCTCCCTTAGGGCCCCTCCTTCCAGAAACCCGGAGTCTGTGAAAACGTTGGATGAGGGTGGGAGCGTTGATGTTTTCTTGAGGCTCCCAGGACCTCTCCTCGGGCCCGTAGCCCTTCCAATCCACGAGGTAGTAAGTCTTGCCTCTAGAACGCTTCATGTCCAGGATCTCTTTAACTTCGTAGATGTCTTCGGTATTAGGAGGTGCGGCAACAGGAACCACCTTGCGAGAATACCGATTGAGAATCACCGGTTTCAGGAGAGACACATGAAATGAATTGGGGATGCGGAGGGAGGGAGGCAAGCGGAGTTTGTAGGATACCGGGTTGATCTGTCGTAGAACGCTGAAAGGACCAAGATAGCGTGGTGCAAACTTTAAACTAGGCACTCGGAGGCGGATGTGTTTGGAGGAGAGCCAAACTTTATCTCCAGGTTGGTAAGTAGGAGGCGCTCTGCGTTTCTTGTCAGCTTGCGCTTTAAACCGGGTGGCCGCATGACACAAATTTTGACGGGTGAGTCGCCAAATTTGAGAAAAGTCCCGTACTAGGTTGTTGGCAGCAGGAACTTCAGAAGAGGCAGACAGTGGCAGAGGAAGACGAGGATGTTGACCAAACACCACATAGAAGGGAGACTCCCCTGAGGACTCGCTAGTATGGTTGTTGTAGGCGAACTCCGCCCAGGGGAGCAGAGAGACCCAATCGTCTTGCCGGGCTGAGATAAATTGGCGCAGGTAGTTCACCAGGACCTGGTTGATCCGCTCCACTTGGCCATTAGACTGTGGGTGATATGCAGATGAGAAATCCAATTTAATTCCCAGCAGAGAGCACAAGGGCACGCCAGAAGCGAGAGGTGAATTGTACTCCTCTATCAGAGACGATGTTAGAAGGCATACCATGCAAACGGAAGATGTGCTGTATGAACAATGAAGCCAGGTTGTGGAGCCGAAGGAAAGGGGACCTGGCAGGGATGTGAAATGCGCCATCTTGAGAATCGATCCACCACGACCCAGACAACCGAACACCCCTTGGAGGGTAGGAGATCAGTCACAAAGTCCATAGCGATGTGGCTCCATGATGTTTCGGGCACTGGCAATGGCAACAGATAACCAGCAGGTCGAAGACGAGAGCTCTTACTCCGGGCACAATTAGGGCAAGCAGCCACGAAATCCTTGACGTCCTGTGCGAGGGAGGGCCACCAGTAGTGACGTGCGATGAGGCGGAGAGACTTACGATAGCCAGCATGACCGGCCACTTTGGAAGCGTGACCCCAGGACAGAATGCGTTTCCTCAGGGTGGGACGCACAAAGGTCTTACCAGGTGGGATTTCCCGCAACCTTACGGGTGCAGCATGAACCAGGCGTTCGGGGGGGATCATGTACTGTGGTTCAGATTCAGAGTCGGAGGCATCTGTTGCACGTGACAGAGCATCGGCCTTGAGATTTTTTGCGGCTGGCCGGAAATGGAGGATGAAGTTGAAACGAGAAAAGAATAAGGACCACCGGGCCTGACGAGGATTCAAGCGTTGTGCTGTCTGTAGGTAAAGCAGGTTCTTATGATCCGTATAGATGGTCACAGGATGCAGAGCGCCCTCCAGAAGATGCCGCCATTCACCCAAGGCCAATTTGATCGGCAGTAGTTCTCTGTCCCCAATGGAGTAGTTTTTCTCTGCTGGCAAAAAGGTCTTTGAGAAGAAGCCACAGGTGACGAATTTGCCCTTGGCATTCTTTTGTAGAAGCACAGCTCCAGCTCCAACTGAGGACGCATCAACTTCCAGAAAGAAGGGGCTCTCAGGGTCCGGGCGGTGAAGCACAGAGGTGGAGGCAAAGGCTGCTTTTAACCGGGCAAAGGCTTCTTCAGCCTCCGAGGTCCATAGACGAGGGTTACTGCCTTTCTTGGTGAGAGCGACAATAGGAGCTATGAGCGTGGAGAAATGCGGAATAATTGGCGGTAGTAGTTGGAGAAACCGATGAACCGCTGGATAGCTCGAAGACCGACAGGGCGTGGCCAGTTCAATACTGCCGAAGACTTTGCAGGATCCATTAGAAGACCTTGCGCAGAGATTATGTACCCCAGGAAAGGTAAACTGGTTCGTTCAAAAAGACACCTCTCCAACTTGGCGTAGAGATGGTTGCGTCTAAGGAGAGAGGGGTACCAGACGAACATGAGCCCGATGGGATTTTAAATCCGGGGAGTAGATCAAGATGTCGTCCAAGTAGACAAGTACACAGTGGTAGAGAAGGTCTCGGAAGATGTCGTTTACAAATTCTTGAAATACAGCGGGGGCATTGCAAAGGCCAAAGGGCATGACAAGATATTCATAATGGCCATCGCGGGTGTTAAAGGCGGTCTTCCATTCGTCCCCCTCGCGTATACGGATCAGATTGTAAGCGCCCCGGAGGTCGAGCTTGGAGAAGACCGTGGCTCCCTGGATCCTATCGAAGAGCTCCGAAATCAACGGCAATGGGTAGCGATTTTTGATAGTGATCTTATTGAGGCCTCGATAGTCTATGCACGGTCGCAAGGACCCGTCCTTCTTCTCGACAAAAAAGAAGCCAGCCCCTGCGGGAGATGAAGACTTGCGGATAAAGCCCCTTTCCAGATTTTCCTTGATATACGCCGACATGGCCTCAGTTTCCGGCCGGGACAAGGGGTACACTCTACCCCGGGGAGGCGTAGATCCTGGCTGCAGCTCTATAGGACAATCGTAGGGCCGGTGAGGAGGAAGAAATTCCGCCTGTTTCTTGCAGAACACGTCCGCAAACTCCCGGTAGTGAGCAGGAAGACCTGATGGAGCTGGAACGGTAGGAAGAAGGGTAGAGGCACCCACCAAACGTGGAGGACGTGGTGCCGAAATGCAACTGGAGTGGCACCGGGTGCCCCAACGAGTGACTTCGTCCATTTCCCAGTCAATGATGGGGCTGTGGTCCCGCAGCCAAGGAAGCCCCAAGAGGAGAGTACTAGCGGAGCATGGCAAGACAAGGAAAGAGATCTTTTCCTGATGTAGTACTCCTATACGTAACTTAAGGGGCTGCGTGCGGTGCCGGATGGAGCAGGAAAAGGACTTCTCCATTCACGGTAGAAAAAGGAAGAGGCTTGTCCAAGGGAATCACTTGCAGCCGGTACCTATCCACAAGAGCAGGATGGATGAAGTTGCCCGCCGACCCAGAGTCCACAAAGGTGGCAACTCAAGGCCTGATCCGGATGGAAGCGTTAGAGTGACCATCATGGTCAATAGCGGAGAGGAAAGTTCCGTGCCCAGGTTCGCCTCTCCCACGAAGCCTAGGCTCTGTCGTGTCCCGGACGCAGGGGGCACTCCTACGCAGATGATCTTGGGCACCCCCAGTAGAGGCAGAGTCCTTGGTTGCGGCGTCGAGTCTTTTCCTCCTCCGACAGGTGGGCCCTATCAACTTGCATGGGCTCCTCCCGATTGGATGCAGGGACAGGCTGCAGGGGACGCTGGAAGACAGGTGCAAGGCGAGGACTCCTACGGGGCGATAATTCTCCCGTTGAAGCCGAACCTCCTGTTGACGTTCTGAGAAACGGATGTCGATGCGGGTGGCCAAGGTGATTTAGGTCGTTCCAGGCTGGTGGACAGGTCACGCCCCGCTAGTTCATCCTTAATACGACCGGCCAACCCCTGCCAGAAGGTTTGCGACCAGGCCGTTGGTCCAGGACAACTCTGAGGATAGAGTCCGGAATTGTACAGCATACTGTCCCACTGAGGAGTCACCTTGTCGGAGACGAAGAAGGGAAGAGGCAGCAGAGGAGGCTCGTCCCGGCTCTTCAAATACCTTGCGGAAGGCGGACAGGAAATTCGCTAGATTGGCTGTCAGCGGATCTCCATGTTCCCACAGAGATGTCACCCAGGCCAGTGCTTCACCGGAGAGGAGAGAAATAATGAAGGCCACTTTAGCCCGATCAGTGACGAATTGGTGTGCCAGGACCTCGAAGTGGATTGTGCACTGGTTCAGGAATCCACGGCAGGCCTTGGGATCCCCGTAGTAGCGAGGTGGCAGAGGCAGGTGCAGGGAGGAACTGCTAGATGCTGCGGTACCGACGCGAGAACCGGAATGGAGACAGGTGGCGGAGCCGGGGCCGCAGGTGGTTCTGGGAGTCGAGCCACAAAGTTCTGGAGCATGGCGAAGAATTGTTCTTGACGGACGCCCTGGCGCGTAATTTCAGCCATGAGGCTCTCTGTGTCTGGTAGCGGTTGATCGGCGGGATCCATGGCCCAATTGTACTGTCAGGACCGCTCAGCGAGCGGGAGGTGGATCCACTGGTCACCGCTAGGAGTTGGCGTAGCCTACGTCGGGGAGCGGAGTCTAAGGGGCCCCTTGTTTTCACCGGAGCCCGCCGCAAGGCAGGACGGGCTTTGCTGCAGGGAATCCCCCAGGTCGCTACCCCCGACGCAGGACCCAGCGGTGACAGCCGAAGC
Organism: Phyllomedusa bahiana; assembly: GCA_025379985.1. Taxonomy (NCBI): domain Eukaryota; kingdom Metazoa; phylum Chordata; class Amphibia; order Anura; family Hylidae; genus Phyllomedusa; species Phyllomedusa bahiana. Next base: position 38,768 of record JAODAL010009679.1, on the reverse strand, counting down.
AGGTGACGTAGGCACAGGAACACCCGGAGCGTGGTACTTGAATAGGCAGGACACTGGAGCGTAGAACCCGAGTAGGCAGAACAGGCTAGGCAGGACTGACGAGGCAGGAGCAGAAATGTAGAATGCGGAACTGTCAGAGGAAACGCCAGCAGACGCAGACAAACGTTGCTAACGTAGGGACACCAACAATTGGGCGCCGACGGCAGGAAGGGGCATACCTATAAAGCCCAAGCTCAAAGGCCATAGGTGGAAAGGGGAGCACCAATTAGGTGCTATCCCTTTAAAACTAGGAAGCTGCTCGCGCACGGCCCCTAGTGGCCGGCTGGGAAAGTGCAGGCAGAAGCAGAGACTGCCGCATGGCGCTGAAGGAGGAAGCTGGATGCGGCCAGGTAGGTAGTGGCGCAGCGCAGCGCATGCCGGGACTGGCTGCGCCTGGGGCCGGACGCCCGGTCCGCGGCACGGGAGGTGGCAGGAGCTGGGAGGCGTGAGTGACCGCGGCCCGGGTGCCGGACCGCAGCGCGCGGCGTTACAATCAGCCATTTTAGATTCAATGTGTTCCGCCCTGTCTGCCGAGGACAGAATATCTTGTTTTATCTCTGACATCATCTGTTTTATGTCAGATTGTAAGGATGTGCGAAATGAAGAGAAAAGCTGCTGGAGAGAGGCTACTGTCAGCAGCTGTGAATCTGAGGCCTCCTGTTGGTTTAAGTCCACTGAGTCGGCTCTGGAGGACGAAGTGGGAGAGGAAGGTGTAAAGTGAAGACCTCTTTTCGTTGAAGAGTTAGAATGTGATGATGAAGGAAAAAACTATGGGAGTTTGGATGGCTGGGATTTGGGGTTATTCTTTTTTTGTGGTGTCCCCCATGGTTTGAGTAGGTATTAGGTTGGAGCAAACAGACAAGTAGGCCCAATAATAAAACTGATAGATGTGAGGATCCAAAAACACGTGTTGGTGCAGAATTCTACAGATTAAGTGTCCTGAGCCTTATTTCTAGATTGCACTGAGGATGCCTCTGCTATATCCAATGCAGTATGATAAGCAAAGATAGATTAAGGACTATAGTTGGTGCATTCCCTGGAAGACTTGGACCACAGGTTGCCTCACTTATGAGGAGTATTAATAGTAGATGGGTATGCTGATGTGAGAGGAAGATGCTTGGTTAGAGCTTGGCTGGCAGGGTTTAACATACACTGACAAGCCTAGTGCAACCAGATCTGAAAAGATTGTAGTAGAGTGATCACACACCTCAATGAAGAGGTGTAACAGGGGTATCCGTTGTTTGTTTTAGAGATCCCCTAGGTGCACTGTCCAGAGAACAGGTGCAGACCGTCAGTTATTGCTGAGAAGCTTAGGCTGTATTGGTGACCAGTATCCCCCAGGTCTCTCAGATGTGTAGTAACTCTGGCAGTGAAAGAGTTGCTGGGGAAAACTGCTGGGTAGACTCTGAGAGCTATTCTGTCGCAAGGGGGAGGGGAAGGGGGACAGGCAGCTCCTAGCACAGTTGTGAGCTTACAGCTATTTGCAAGCTTCAGAAATGAGAGTCCCTGGCAGAATTCAGGAGACTCACCAGGTAAGATGTTATGTGGTCCCAGGGCTGGAGAGGTAGCCTTGATGTTGGGTCTGCAGGTGCAGCTGGATATCACTGCCCAGTGAAGGTGCAGTATGTCTGCAGCTGTAACGGGCGCCTGCAGTGTTGAGTGTTAATAGCTGTGGCTTGGGCACCAACTGTTCTCCACATCAGGTACCGGACAAGTTGCTGTGAAAGGCTTCAGTCCAGGTACTTGTGGCAACGCAGGAAAGCCGCATGTATTCAAGCTGGGTCCCATGGTCTGCTACAGGAAAGGCTGCATACACAAGTGGTAGGCCGCAGTGTAAACTTTGGGTTATTAGTGAGTAAGTCCGTCACGGTTGATATCACCCTGCAGCGCTTTACTTCCCCAGGTCAGAGGAGAGTGGTTAGTAAGGATTTCATCCCTATTTGGGCTTAGTTTAGCTGATTTCACTTAGCTTCCACAGGAGCTCAGTGGAGATGCGTCCTACTCCATTGCTGTCCAGGCCACGCCCCCTCAAACATAATCTTTATGTGAGCTCAAGACCAAACAGACACTTCTCATAAAATTCGTGATACTGGTTTGATAAAAATAAGAGGAACTCTCTCTGTTAATAGTCCAGTGCAGTTTTTAGATGCATATCCACAAATCCCTCCCAAAAATACGATAATCTACGATATATGAGTGTATATGACCTGAAGTGCAACAAGCTAAGTGTCGAGTACTGAAAGGGCATGGTTAGGCTGCAATTTGCTGTCATCTCAGAGAAAGATGGTGGGATAGCATTCACATAGTGCACTTGTTTTAAGTGGGTTGTCTTACAAAGACATCTCCTGGTCATCTGAAATAATAAGGTACTATATACATTTTTATTAGAATAATGATCCCCTATTAAAGACTCCTGTCACTGAATCAGACTCATGTTAGCAGAACAAAAGCTGTGTTATGGGTCAGGAGTGGTGGTTCCTGTCGGTCAACTTGAGAGATGACTTGAACCATGCCATTGAGCAAACTCTAAGGAGCCCCCGGGATTCATCAGAGCCAGCCACAAGACAGGTTGGGCTTTGCTGTCGGAGACTCCTAGGTTGCTACCCCTGAAATGGCCACTCGTGGTGACAGCCGGGGTGCAGCAAGGTACAGAGGAAACAGGCTGAGTTATAGCTTGATCACTGGCAGAGAACGTAAGTAGGTAACTCGCAGAAGGGTCAGGGCAGGTAGCAGACAGAGAATAGTCTGAAAATGTAAACAGGGATCAAAACAGTTAAGACACTGAAGACAAACAGGAGAGCGCGAACCAAATGTAGGAACACCAAGAATATGGAAACTGTCCTAATGAAGCTGGAAGTCACAGGTGATAGGTTGTCAGGGGTGCACTTGCCCTTTAAACCTTAAAGAGCTGGCATGCGAGCCCTAGATAATGGGTACACAGGCGCTGGCCAGAAGCAGAGGACAGCAGCAGAGCAAGAGCGGGGAGAGGTAAATGCCGGCCGGGACAAGCAGCACAGACACGAGCGAGTCTGCAGTCTGGAGCAGGGACTGTGGTGCGCATCACAACACTGTCACTGCAGTACATTGAATATCATTTATCTGAACGGCCACCAACTAATAATATTTTTCCATGCTCTGGCTCAAGATGCTTGGCTGGCTTCTGCTTCCAATATCAGTTCTTCTCCAGAAATGCCTGACCTATGGCATTCAGAATCTGATGATACCATTGTTTTAACCACTTAAAAACACATGGCGAACTATTACATCATAAGTTTTGGCCCTTAATTAGAGCTGGCACTCAACGTCAGTGGCAAGGATCAATGATAACATTTATCAAGCAATTTAACCATTTATATGATACTTAATTGCGACTACTGCATCTAGAAAATGGTGTGGCCCCCACTATTACCATTCAACTTTTATAGTAACAAGGAGCCTAAAAAAGCTTTTAGGTCTGCCATAACTGTGTATATATAGTAAAATAAAAATGAAAAAAAACCTTTATGCCATTTATCATATAAAAAATAAACCATTAAAAAAATTTACATCTCTGCATCTGTAAAAGTCCTGCTCGCAAAAGTTTTCCGGTGATGTCAGTACAGATAAATAGTGCTGCCACACACAGTGCTTGAATGAAGCAGAGCTGTGTCTGGAGAAAGATATCTTATAACTTTAGTATTCTGATGCTCAAGGTAATCCTTGTGTCTGAATCTATGTACATGACATCTTTAAAAGCACACGCTAGAAACATGCCAACACTGATAGCATACGCTAGAGACATGCCAACACTGATAGCATCGTTAAAGGTCTCATATTCTTTTTGAGTTTTACTTATTGTCATGTGTACTCTTTGGAGTCCTCTACTAACTTTAAAATCCTCAAGCACTAATAACCAGATTATAGTTCTTTGGAGTCATATGCCCTATACATATCTTTAAGCGACATAACATATTGACAAAGCTAGAAATCTTTTTGTTTATGAATAGTATACAGTAACTTCATCTCTTCAACTTTTTAGTATGCACTTCAAAAATGCAGATTAAAATTGTGTACCGTTGTGTACCGTATTGAATCTAATAGATGTATGTTTGAAAAAAAAATGGCATTATGTCTAAAATATAAATGATTTAAAGTTCAGTAGCTTAAATGTTAAACGTATTGCCATGGAATCCAAAATAAATAATTTACTGGCCTGGATGGATACAACAAACAACTGATTGTCCGTAAAAATTTTTAGGAAACAAAGTTCAGACATGGTATTTTCTGTTTCCTGAGGATCTAAATCAAACTTCCCACACATTTTACACATTGCCTAAACCTTACACTCTATTTACACTGTAAAATTTTATTTAACATTTAGTGAAGGTCATTTTATGTAATATGAAATGTTGCATGCTTCAGCTAGCTAAGTAAGCAAATGTATTCAATTTAATATGCTAATTTTTGCATAGTTTGCTCTTGTGAGAATAAAAGAAAGTTAAGGAGATAGGTAGCAGTGTGCATGAAGAAAACTGATACATAATCTTATTTATGCTATATTTGATGGAAGAAACATGGTAATTACTTTTCTGGAAAGGATTTTAACCTACATACTTACTATATATACATTATTTAGCAGAAACATATGAATTACAAGATTTCTGCATTATTATAATGTATTATTATGTTTGTTGTTTTTATCTTTATTATAATTATGTGACATATCAGCATGGACTGTATATAGAAAATACTGAATACTCTGTAGTAGCAGATTTGCTAATAATATCTATTATTCTTATTTAATGCAACATAACAAATTTTGATGCTGAGCCAAATCCTCAGAAATATTGCAATAATTTGTGCAATACCAACCATTCAGAAAAATGTACTAATGTCACACAAATGTGTCAGGTAGTGCAACATTATACATAGCTATATTGTCAACACGACTGAAAAAGACAAACTGCATGTCCATTAGGTTTAGCCAAAGCTTTAAGGGGCTTTTAGTGTCTTCAAAAGGGGACGTGTATGATTTGTTTGAACTGCATAGCACATGACCTAGCAGGCTTGACATCACCATGCCTTTCCCCACAGTGTGCTCTCTAGTCAAGCAAAGGTCTGTTCATGTAAAGCACTGAGAGTAACTACAACGTAGCTGAGTGGTTACCACTTCTGCCTTTCAGCATAGGGATCTTAGGTTCAAATCCCTGCATGGATCAAATGTGGATTTCTTTTTTCTCAATGCACATACTTCATTGAGGTTTCTTTTTTTTAATTTAGTTTCACTAAGGAGTACAAGGACAGGAGTAGAATGACAGCACCTGGGGTTAAACACTCGCTCATCAGTGAATGTATGGGATTACTAGGCAGTGAAGAGAGTAACAGTAGTTGTGAGATTTGGGAGAGGTGATAGCTGAGTATGTGCAGCCACAACTGAGGAGCTATCGTCACTGGTCGGATCACCTAGAGTCAAGCTGTACATCATGGATCACTGGATCAAAGTAGCAGCTAAAACAAAAATGGTACAGAATTTTTAATAATGATGAATGGTAAAATGTTTATTATTTTATTTGCAATTTTATTTGCTGGGAAAAACTCTCTAAGAACTTTAGGACCTCATGTATGAAAACGGTTTAGGTCTAAGACTGTCTTTGTTGCCAATAACAACTAATTAGAGCTCCCTTTTTACTTCATATAGTGCTCTGGAAAAATGAAACGGGAGCTGTCATACATGAGGCCATTTGTTTCCCTGATTAATCTAGAGGAAGATTTAAGTATACATGTTGAAAAAATACCAAAAGTTGTTCTTTCTCGGGCTTTTTAAGCCTAACGTAAGAGTGTTTATTTCTGTTTACTACTGAACCATCTTCAGACTCCAGCCTTAGAGCACCACAATGTATCATTACATATTAAAATGTTTAATTTTTACCCATCAGAATTAACACTAATATAGGCACATCAAAGGCATTCTACACACAGCATCTAATTATTCCCCAAACCCTTGGTTTTGTCTGGGGCTGACAACCTGGCTGTTGGAGAAACCCAGTGGAGGATTATATAAATGAGAATACTTAAACTCACAGGCCAACAAATGTTTTGTACCTCACAACGCTTTCTCAGGAGGCCTTGAAAAAATTCCAGGAGACTCAAGTTCCTGAAGAGACATGAAAGACATCTTGAGAAAGTGCGAGAGATGCTAGAAGGTGGTTGGCAGGTGAGCGGGGTCATAACCGGGTGTTCTCACCACAAACATTAATGACATATAGATAGGACCGGCCTTGAATGTTTAATAGATGCGGGACCCAGTTTTCCATCTCTGAGTACAGCCAGCATGCTTGGCTATACCCGGAATTCCTATTGAAATCAATCGGAGAGTCCCGACCATCTCTCGGTTTAAAATGTAGAGGTCTGGGATAGGTGCGAGTCCTAGAGGATGGAACTGCATCTATCAAACATTGATGACGTATCCTATCGATATGCCATCAATGTCTGTGGTGGGAAAACTCCTTTAATATCTTCCTGTTCATCATCTCACAACTACAATAAAGCATTGAATAGGGCAAATGTCGCAAGTTTGTTATTTTATCTTTGTAAATAAGTTATCATAACTTCAACCAAGTTTAAACTCTAAAATGTGATTAATATAGTATAGTAAAATAGTAACGAACTTCAGTAAACTTTAGTGCTACATAGAAAAAGGTTTCTCATTCTAAATTTGCATAAAGCAATAAAGTAGAAATGAGTTTAGCGCGTGTGCCATGTTGGAATCATTCCGCAGATTGTGTTGACAGAGATGGGTTGACTGTTTAAACAAACCTTCATTGTAACATTTTAATACTTACATTTTGATTACAGGTTTATTTTCAAACAAATTAGTTCATTTTTTCAAGTATCTGATTGGAAATGACAATCTGTGTTGCTGAAATTGAGATAGACACTACAAAGCTTTGCTGGCATTTAGATAGAACTGTGCCGCTGCTCCCTGCTCAGCTGTTATGTCATGTCTGGTATTGTAAGACTTGGAAAATAGTAACATTCAATCCTTGAAGCAAAATTTCCTCTTCTTTCCATTATTGCATAGGAAAATTATGTTGACAGAAGGATCAAACTGTTTGCCCTCAAGTGCCATTATGAATGGAGAGTGGCAAGAAAAAAAATGCAACTTAGATTGGATTACTAGCAATGCTAGCATACCATTCTTTAGCCAATATCAAAAACGGGGCTATTTACATATAAATAGCTAGAAAATTCCAATACACAATTTACTCTAAAACACTGAATGGGTAATTTGGGAGACAGCAGACAAAAACACATCCAAATTTAATTTTGTTGATTACAAAAAAAAGTTTCAACTAGACCCAGAAAATAACAGTGTTGGGTAGATGAAATGCTATTTATATAAAAGAGAATGTTAAAAATATTGCAGTAAAATTAAACCTTATCAACAATGAAACCTACACACATCCTTTTTCTACTGCATCCACATTCTAAAGAAAGTTTTCTAGACAAATACAAATTTTAAATAAATTGTGTTTACCCATTAATGATGGGACCATTTTCAGATTTTTATTTGCCATCACTCCACCACAATTTTTCTATTTTTCTGTCAAAATGGCCTTAAAAGGGCTTGTTTTATGCAGGGAAAGCACATTTTTAGTAGTACTCCCCCTTCACATAAACATGTTCATATTCCGTCCGAAAACCGGCAGCCTGAAAAACCGCCGGGCGGAAAACCCATGCAGTGGGGGCTGCTGCGCGGGTTTTCCATAGAGCACCATTTTAAAAGTTTTCAAAACCGAAAACCATCTGAAAAACCGGGTGAAAACCCGTGCCATGGGGACAAGCCCTTAGAATTGGAACAACCGTTGAAAGGTGATTAGATATTTTTCGTTATTAAACAACTATAGCCCATTTTATCTTTTTAATTGCTTTTTAAATGTTTACAAAATTGAAAAACTCTGTATTTAGTTTATGTTGTATTTTTGAGGCAATATTTGTTATTTCTCCACAAAAATGATTTTTACATCAATTTATACATCAAAAGAAAGGATATGTTGATATAATCTGTCTGATGCAAGAATGCAAACAACCCAAAACAGTTGTCTACTGATAGATAACTGGTTTAGCTTTAAAGGGGACCTGACAGTTATGCTGACCTATCTGAGAGCAGGATTTAATAGATGGAGAGAAGCTGAGTTTTGTGATATATACGTAATATATTATATAATTTGATATTGAATTTCTGATTAAATAGCAGAGAAAGAGTGAAACTGAAAGTACGGCTGACCTCACCCGCATACAGTGATCGACAGTTTACTCTATACACACTGAGATACATAAATCCTACTTCAAATCACATAAACCAATATATATAATATTTACAAACATTTGAAACAATTATTAAAAATTCTGCACCATTTTTTTTTAAACTGCTTTCTTAGTGACCTATATTGTACAGCTCATCTCTAGGGGATATGACCAGTGACGATAGCTCCTATGACCAGTGACGATAGCTCCTCAGTCCTGGTCGCACATTCTCAGATATCACCTTTTCTCTCAGGCAGATACTGTCAGTCTCTTCCCTGCTTAGTAATCACACACACTCCCTTCTGAGTAAGTGGTCAACCCCAGCTGCTATCATTCTAATCCTGTTCTCTGTACTCCTTTGTAGTCAAACAGTTTAAATAAATAAAAAGAAAAAAAGAAACTTCAATCAGTCATGTGCATTGAGAACTAAAAACATGTTTGGTTACTGCTGGCATTTGAACCAAGGACCCTTAGGATGAAAGGCAAAAGTCTATTCAGCTACATAGTAGCTATTCACAGCTCTTTACATAAACAGACCTTTGTTTGACTAGAGTGAGCACACTGTGTGGAAAGGCATGGTTATGTCAGCCTGCTGGGTCACATGATATGCATTCCAAACAAATCATACATGCCCCCTTTTGAACACACTAAAAGCTGAAGCAGAAAAACCAGGCATGAAATGCCTTTGTGGTAAAAACCCTTTAAGTTCTTGATTATGGTAGGGGACCCGTGTGGCTCTGCTATATTATCATGTATTCCCTGTCAGTTTACCAAAGGTTATTCTGCAATCCAATATTATATATTCCTTTATTATAAAGAATACAGGTTTAATTAACACTTCAGAGAATACGATTTAGAGGCGTATACATAAACATAGGAAATTATAAATTCTATTTAAAAGCTGATAGTGACAGGCATACATTTACTTCCATGAATCATCTTAGGACATTGGAGTCTGCAATCATCCTACTGTGTATAGCAGAATCTTCATTGAAGTGTGTTGTAAACAGACAACATTTATTAAAAGTTACCAAGTCTAGGATTGATTATTGCATGAATTGAATCCTTGGAATTCTCTTCTGACATAAATGATACATTAAAAACTGATATATCAATGAGGATTCTATACTTCTAGTAGATGTTAACCGGTTTTTGTACCCTCGGCTTCCTGGGCGCTATTTGGGCATGTAGAGGGAGCGGGCCACATCAGCGGCAGGAGATTACATCTGCTCTATATTTTAGCAGCAGTGGCTAGAAAAGCCATTCTCCATAGATGGCTCCAACCTGAGGGCCCGACTATGGATCTATTCCTGGAGAAGTGTAATTTACTGCTGAGGTTGTATTGGGTGGTAGCTGCGCAACATTTAGAAAGAAGATCGAGGTAATTTTTACAGATTTGGGGCCCAGTTATCAACACCCTCTCATTACCAACGAAACAAGCCTTATACCGATGCTTCGGCACCACCACATGGTTCCTACAACAACAAATGGCCGGGGATGACCCTATAGGTGTCTCGGACACCACCGGACAGCCGGAAACCTGGAGCCCACCAACCTCTCTCTTTTAGACATCTCATATAGGCAGGTTCGAGATAGTTTGAACGGGCCCAGTAGACCGCGGTCTTGGGAGCCCCAGGGAATTGCCCACACCGGTTAAAACATTTTACATACAGAGATGACTGCCGCTAAAACATCATAAATAGAGGGATCACAGACCATAAACCTTAGACACCACCTGACAAAACGCCACTCTAGGGGAGGTCACTGGATACCACAAAGGGGGTGTAAACCACCACCCAAATCAGGGGGACGCCACTCACGCTGGAGAAGGAGAAGTGCCTGTGCGACAACTGCTAGTCTGCAGGTTTTAAGTTTAGTTTTGTGTTGGATAGCTATTTGTCTTAATCAGTCTATACATTGCCAAATCTTATAATATTACTCTGAAAAGGCTCATAGACGAAATTGTTATGTTCAATAAGCCAAATGTGTTATGTTTTAAAAAAAGAGGAAAAATGAATCCCTGCCATTAATTGTTAATAGCTTGTGATTTTGGACAACTGTTGAAATGCTCTGAAATGATTAGTGACCTCAATGATGCTGACTTTTATGATGTACAAATGGCTTGAAGGATTCAATAAAATTATTTTGAAAGTAAAAATGTTTGTTATGCCAGGAGTCTTCCCTAGTCTGCTATGCTGCTTGCATATTGTGGTAATTTCATTGTCATCATTCTACTGCAATGTACTGTAACTGAGAGGTGTGCTATGCAAAAACCATAGGTGTGCTATGATAACTGCGCCTTGCTAAATTTGTATTTTCAAATGTATAAATACCTCATTTGCAAACACATATCTCTATATTAAAGGTTCTTTATCAGTTCAAGTCTGGGATACTATTCCCTACTCAAGACCAAGCACATTTTAAATTTCTTTAGTTCAAGCAGGTCTGAAAGCCATGACACTTTTTCAGTTGCCGAAATATTTGATTTGCTTTTTTCTATTATATTTAGGATTTAACATTTATGATATTTTAGAATTAAAATTCTTTTCTGTATTATCAGGAAAAGATATAAAAATAAAAACAAACATGTTTGTTTCTCTATTTCTCTAAATTTTAATAGCAAAAAGTTCCACTAAAATAAATTTTTAAATTGTGCTTTTATGTCACTGTTATATAATGTTATATAATGGTCACTGTTATATAGGTGGTATAAGGTTTAGGTTATCAGGGGTGGGTCCAAAAGCTTTGGTGAGGGCTAGCAGTGTTATGTCTTTTTACATTTTTATTTGTTTTACAGTAAAAAAACTAAGATATTTTTTAAAACCATTTGTGCGTAATCCCTCCATAAATGAGGCTGAGATATTAGCCCCAGTTACAAAGAATATACATTCCTAGTACTCACTGCAGAGCTGATCTGGGTCTGCTGAGACTCAGCAGCTCTGTAGTTCTGTTAGCACCAAATGTCTATAAAACTGTATACTGAGCACTCACTGAACATTGAGTATACAGCAATCTAGAATGCAGGGACAGTAATATACCATCTATTTCTTCCTCTTGGAGAGTCTGGCTGTCATAGACAATAAGCTCTTCACCTCTGCACCTGTTTGTCTTCCATTTAGAAACATCCTTGCAGAGTCGCTTGCTGGCCAGTCAGATGTCTAAAGTCCCTCTGCAAGTGGTTAACCACTATACACAGTGGGGAGACTTACCAATAGTGTCTCTTAGTTCAAAGTTAGACTAGACAGTCTTACATTTCACCACATTTACAATAGTGTTGATAAATCTGGCACAGGTTTAAAAAGTCTACTGTCTATTATCTTTATACCATCTTTAAGTTGCCTTACTTAATGCCACTAAAATGCACCAAAATTTGGGTGCTTTTTTACCAGCAAGGCCACACCCTTTTTGACGTACAAGGCACAGAAGAGTCTGGAAACTGCCTAAAACACACAGTAAATGTGGTGTAAAATATGTACTCCATGATTTTTGGTGCAAATTGTGCCAGAATCCTGGCACAACTGCCTTGATAAATGTGCCCAATTATATACTAACACTGCTACTTCTCACAGTGCTGGATCAGGGTGGCTAGGGCCAAAAGGTGGAGTTTATTTTAGGAACCCACCAGGTGAGTTATTTCTGGGCCCACTAATTGAGTTTATTTTGGGGGCCCACCCTACAGCTACTGTAAATGACTGTACATGCCTCCTATACTCTGTGTCTTGCTTTTTGCCTCTTTCTCTGCTTTCTTGCCTCTCCTGAAGATGTATATGCAGTTAAAAATCAACTCCAGATCTGCCATGCTTAGAGGCTCACCAAGGTTTCCCCTGTGGGCCAGTCTGACTCCATGTCAACTATTAGCCAATATGTATAGTGTTCATGACCTAGATTTCTAGGTTATGTGAATTCAAATATGGGAATTTTAATCTTTAGTTTTCAAGAACAGCATTAACAAGCACTGGGTAAAGCATGCTGAAGGGAATGTGCTCTCAGGAGAGTATATAAGTCTCACAAGAACATGCTTTTCTCTAAGGGTATGTTCACACGGCATATTTGCTCCGTGTGAACATATGCTTTTGGATGCGTTTGGATCCGTCTAGATGGACCCAGTCACGCATCCAACAGTGAGCAGTGTGTTTTACATTGCTCGCAATGTAAAACATATCGGCGTTCACACGAGTGATCACCGATGCATGTTTGCCTTGCGTCTGTCGGATCCGTCTTTCAAATACCTTCCAAGAATTGACATGTTAATTCTTGGAGCGAAAGACACAGCAGGAGCCCTATAATAAACTACAGGGTGCGATCCTGCTGCATCCAACACAGATCCAAATAAAAAAAAACAACAACTGCAGTGTAGTCAGGGGATAGATAGAAAGCAATGCAATTATGCAAATCTAGTTTTCCAGGGGACTAAATACTACATTATCTTTAGTTTTCTCACTGGCCACTGAACCCTTATGAAAACTTAAAATCTTCTGTCACTTTTGAGCTGAAAATACCACATCAAGGTAAGTGTTCAGTTCTACAATGTATATGTAGATATACCTCTTTTCTGTTACTGTTTTTATTAGTAAAAAACATTATACATTGCCTCAATGTGGTTGCTTTTATTTACTAAATTTACACAGATTTAGATTGCTTACAGCTTAATTTCACGCTGATCCAACTTTGACATGTACCACATCCCATACTATAGGAGGCAAATTTTGCTTATGCATAAACTGTAACACCCTACAGAGGTAAGTGGAAAGCTGGGAGGGAAATACAAGCTGCACAATTTAATAGGACAAAAGTAATGTTGTATAGCTGAATTTTCTATTTTATAAATTCGAGCTTCCACTTCGTAACCCTCCTCTTGTCATCATACTCTAGCTGCACTATTCATAACAATTCTCCTGGCTTACAAGAAGACTTTTGTTGCAATTTATTGCAAATCTTATTTGTATTTCAAAGAAATCCACCTCAACTCTCCTCAGGGTTAAGACTGAAGCAATTTTGTACTGGCTTCCCAAATGATTGAAATGGCGGGGACATTGCCATTATCAAACCAGCTATGAGTGCACAAGATCTCATGGCATCCTCACATCTGCACAGTGATTTCTCACTTCTTTCACAGTTTTTGATCTATTTATTATTTGAAGATCAGAAACGTTAATTTTGAAAAGATGTTGCAAAGGATTTGATCTATAATACTTCATTCTCCCTGTGGGATTCTATAAAAGGACTTTTGGGACACAGCTTAGAAAACGCACTTGAGTTCCAACTAGCTCAAGGAAATAAATGTAAAACAATTGAAGTTGATTCATGGAAATCTCAGCCCTTAGTAACTTCAGGAAAATATAAAGTGAAAATGCATCAGGTTCTAACATAATAGGATAAGTACAAAAATGGAAGATTCATAGCCACATAACATTTGCTAAGCTGGTCTAGTCTCTTAAAGAGAGATTTATCTCAAAAACAGAAATACATCTTTACTGCAGAATATTCAGCACTGAGTGGTAACATGCATTCAAAACTTATTCATTGACAATATAAACTGGTTAGCTATAGAACTAAACATTAAAACTCAGTTAATTACATTAATTATCCTGTTACTATGTCACCTATTAAGAGATGGGCTATATAAGACACTAAGTAGACCGTCAAATCTTTCTGCTGCATTAGAAGCAGGAAAGTGGGCAGTCATAAGGACCTGACAGACTTTTAGAGTGTGTTCACACGGCTTCACTGCGGGGCGCACAGCATGCCCCACAATTATGCCGGGTGTTCGGGGCCTGCCCCATAGCTCGTCACTACTCTCGGCGCGTAAGCGCCGTGAATAAATGACATGTCAATTATCTCTCCGCTCATACAATACGATCATATTGTACAAGCGGGAAGAGGAGGCGTAATCCACAGTTCTCATAGAGAACTGTGGATTACTGTAATGATTGGGGCGCATTTCGCTTGTATTAGAGCGTAGTACGCGCTCAATACATGGGTCCCAAAATAAGCCGTGTGAACTGACCCTTACAGTTTTACAAATTGTGATGACTACACAGTTGGGTCAGAGTATCACCAAAGTGGCAGGTCTTGTGAGATATACCTTGTATGCAGAATTTAGTACATAGCATTATGTGGACAGTTGCATTACTTATGTGATGAAGAGATGGCACCAGGATGCACTATTGGAGAAGGCAAGCAAGCAGAGGCAGTACAATGTTCTGCTGGGAAACACTGATAAACATAGCAAAGACTTTGCCCCCAAATTCCCCAGATTTCAATCGAGTCAAGTATGTCCTAGAATAACATACCCGATTCATGGAGGCCTTCTTTACAACTTGGAAGACCTACATTATCTACTGCTAATGTTTTCATGACAGAAAACTCAGAACACTTTTAGAGGTCTTGTGGTATCCATGCCTCAATGGGTCAGAGATCTTTTGGTGGCACAAGTTTAACCTGTACAAAATTTTAGGCAGTTGGTCTTAACCCCATAACACTTTGTATCCTTGTAATGTATATCAGTTACTGGCAAGTGCTTTTTATGCTCTATTATGGAAATATGATAAAGACTGCTCAAAAAATAGAGAACACAAACAACACAATGTAACTTCTGTGAAATCAACCTCACTCAGAAGAATATCCACCACCTCATCAGAAGCATGCCCGGGGATCATAGGGAGGTCATACAGGCACATGGAGGCCACACACTACTGATCCTCTAGTCCCTCTATTCCTAGTTTTGAAGCATTTCCACTGAAGTTGGATCAGCCTGAAATTTGATTTTCTACTTTGATTTTGAGTATTACTCCAAATGCAGACCTCCATGGGATATTCATTTTGATTTTCATTGATCATTTTATGTTTTATTGTTCACAACACATTCCACCATGTAATGAATAAAGAACTGCAACTGGAATAATTCATTGAGATCTAGGATGTGGTATTTTTATTGTATGTTACATGATCACAGAATACTGGTAGGTTACTTTGGCAGCTAGGGCTTATCAAAGGCCCCTTGGTCTGCCATAGCTGAAAGCTGAAAAAATTAAAAAACAGGAACAAAATAGATCTATGGTACCAATGCAATTTTAACTGCATGTGTAAGAAAGGTATACCCAATCTAACTTGAGTATCACTTGAGTAAAAAGCAACAGCAGCATATATCACTCATTTAATGAATACCCTAACATGGTTTCAACAAAAACCTTTATTTGTCATTCAGTGTTGGTGACAGAAAAATTAACTAAGGTATGGCCCTTGGATGATTTAATGGCATATATAGCTTGCTCCGAAATGTCCAAAATAGGCTTTTAGTTAAGTCTGTATTGATGAGATTTTGTACAGATAATTTCTGCAGAAAACTCTCAAACTATCCACAGTAAAACCTGCAATAATTCTGCACCAGATCCTACTGATTTTGTTGTGGATTTGGTCATGTGTTTGGTACCGAATTGAAGAAAAAAAATTCAAAGTAAAAAAGATGATGTTTTTCAAGTCTGCAGTCACAGATTTTGTTGTGGGTATGCAGGTAATTCACACATCCACAAAATTAAAGGAGTTTTGGATTTCATTGCATTGCTTGTGGCACCTGCAGCTCTGCAAGGACTATGCATTAATAGTTCTTGTTGCTACACACAACAAAAGGTGAGCACCTTCCCTCCTGGGGAAATATCTGTCTAAACAAAGTAACATATTATAATGAGGTGCTCTACTTTTTTCTGTTCTGCGAGTGCTATTACTGCTTGAATTCCCTGAAAAATAATTATTCACATATAACTACAAAGCTTCATTCTTAGCATCAACAGTAAACGATAATTTGCTGTCTCTTTGCTAAAATACACATCAGGAATGCTGACAAGTCCTGTTCAAGTCAATGACCTTTTCATTAATGTTGAAGGAAACAAGTGGCATGTTTTCTTCCCAGCACCTCCTAAACAAGCCATAGCATTAACAAAGCTGACCACTGCCCACAGGATTGAATAAGCTGCTAAAACGTTGTATTGTATGTGAATAAAAGAGCAAGTTTATACCAAGGAAATCCTGTGATACTACAGTATGCCACACACCTTCCCTGAACACAATGATGCCACAAATAGTGCCCTGTCCATGTAGCAGTGTACAAATTGCACTCCAGAAATATAATAGTGCTGCACACTGTTCTCTGTTCATATAATAATCCCACTCACTATTCCCCCTGACTATAATTGAAGAACTTGTGCCTTTGGAATATAAAGATGCCACACACTGATCCTTCTGAATTAAATAATGCCACAGTGTGCTTCCTGACTTTAAGAATAACATAGAATATGTCCCCGAATACAGTAATGAGCCACTCTGTGCCTCTGATTTCAACAATGATATTCACCATACACCTGAACAGGGCCGCTGTACAGGGGGTACAGCAGGTACTCCTGTACGGGGCCCGGTGGAATAAGGGAGCCCGCTGCAAGCAGGCCCCCTTATTCCTCATGGCAGTGTGGGCCCCCAGTGTGTGGGCCCCGGGGAAAAGGGAGTGCCCTTTGCTCCCGGGGGCCCCATCCCCGGTTTTCTGCCGCCCGGCCCCTTTTGTCCCGGGGCGCTCCCGAGGGGCCGGCCCGGAAGTCGGGGACCCCATTTTCCCCGGGGGCCCGGGGCTGCACGGTGCCAGCGGAGCCCAGGGGCCCCTACGTCCGCTCCCTCGCCCGGCAGGTGTTTAAAGGTTTTTTAGGCCCTTTAAACCCTTTCCCGGGCCCCCCCTACTGCTGGTAGGCGCGCGGTTTTATGTCACACCCCCGCGCCAGCCCATGAGGCCCGGGGTAGAGGCCGGGGGGGCCCTCCGGGGCAGAAAGGGGGGGGAGTCAGGGGGGTGGTTTTTTTGTTGTTTTTTTTTAAAATTATATATAAGGAAGCGGGGAAAATGGCTAGCTAAATCTAAAAAAGGGGGCCCGGCTACATTACTCTAAAGGGGGCCCCGGCTACAAATTCTTAAAGGGGGGCCCTGGTACATTACTCTAAAAAGGGGGGCCCCCACTCTACCCCAACCCCAAAAGGGGGGGCCCGACTCTACTTAACCCCCAAAAAGGGGGGCCCCGCTGTAACTTAAAGGGGGCCCCGGCTTTGCTAACTCTAAAGGGGGCCCCGACTCTACCTAACTCTACAGGGGCCCTAACTTCTACCTAAAAAGTAAAGGGGGCCCTGGTACCCAATCCCAAAGGGGGCCCCGAATACCTAACCTAAAGGGGGGCCCCGACTACCTAAAATCTAAAGGGGGCCCCGAATCTACCTAAAAAATTTAAAGGGGGCCCCCACTCTACCTAAACTAGAGGGGGCCCTGACTCTTTCCCAAAATAAAGGGGGGGCTTAATTAACCTAAACATTTAAAAAGGGGGCCCCGGCCACCTAAAAAAACTAAAGGGGGCCCTGGTTACCCCAAATAAAGGGGGGGGCCTTTGGGTTGCCTACAAACTAAAGGGGGGGCCCGGCTGCCTACAAACTTTAAAGGGGGGTCTGGCGCCCATAAACCCAAAGGGGGCCCCGGTGCTACAAACTTAAAAAAGGGGCCCCGGCTGCCTAACAAACTTTAAAAGGGGGGCCCGACTGCCTACAATACCCAAATTGGGCCCCCGAATGCCCCAAACCCAGAAAAGGGGCCCCGGCTGCCCACAAACTAAAGGGGACTCATGGCTTGGTTTTCCCCCCAACCCACTTGGGGGGTGGGCCACCAACTTTTTGGGGGTTTTCTACCTAAATTTTTAGGGCCATCTAATTACCTGGGGGGGTTTCACATTTTCCCAAAAAAACAGGGTCTTGTTTTAAATACCTGATTATGTAATTGTGAGGGGAGAGCCCTAGGGGGTTTTGAATTTTTCCCCAAGGGGGGGGGGCTCCCCAAATCCTTCCCAAACCCTTTTTGTTCTAGGCAAGTTGGGGGGGTTGTAAGGGGGGGTGGTTTTTTGGGGGTGGGGGGTTTGGGGGGGGGGGGTTTGGGTTAATGGGGGTTTTCTTTTGGGGAAAAATTTGGGTTTTTGGGGGGTTTTGGTTTGGGGGGTATTTTTGAGGGGATGGGGGGGGGTGGGGGTTGGGGGGGGGTTTAGGGGGTGGTTTGGGGAAAAGGGGGGGGGGAGGGGGGAAGAGAAGGGGGGGGGAATCATGGTTTTTAGGGGGGGGGTTTGGTTGGGGTTGGTGGGGGGGGTTTATTTCTTTTTTATATTGGGTAGGGGGTGGGGGGAAATTTTGGGGGGGGGAAAATGGGGATTTGGGGGGGATTTAGGGGGTGGGGGGGGGGGTTTTATTTTTATTTTCTTTGGGGGGTACTTTTTTTTGGGGGTGGGGTTGGGTTAGGGGGGGGTTAATATTTAGGGGGGAGTCGATTTGGGGGGGGGTTTTTTGGGGGGGGGGGGGGTGGGGGGGGGGAAGGGTTATTACCTGGGGATGGTGTGGGCCCCCTTGGGGGGGGGGAACTAATGGGGTTGTTTTTAGGGTTTTTTTTTACCTTTTTTTTCTGGTTTTTAAAATTTTTTGTTTTTTTTTTATTTGGGTTTTTTTTTGTTTTTTTGGGGGTTGGGATTTGGGGAAGCAAAATTTTGTCACGGGGGTTGAAAATGGGAGGGAAAAAAACGCTACAATGGGGATAGGAGTTATTCATTATTTTCTTTTTTTTGGTGTTTATTTTTAAAGTTGGCCGAGGGGGCGGACCAAGGGAAATGTTTTTGGAAGGGGGTTTATTTATGTGGGTTTTTTGGGGTTTGGTTATACCTTAGCCCTTTTCGGGTTTGGACCAGGCGGGGTGTTGGAAAAAAAAGACGATTTGTGGGTCCCCCTATTGGGCTCCCAAATATTAAATTTTATTTGGGGATACAAAGTTAAAGTTGTTTAAAAGGGGCATTTAATGTTTAGGAAAACAATTTTTTTTGTGGGGTTTGGGGGGTCGGTTGGAAGGGAAGGGGTTTTTATTTAAGGGTTGGGTGGGGGCCGGGGTTTACAGCGGGGGGCCCAGGTGCTTCCCGCTTTGGGCCCTCTTTTTAAATTTTTTGGGTTGGGGGGCCAACCTTGGGGGACTTTGGGGGAATATTTTAATAAAAAAAAAAATTTCACCCCCACCCCGAAATTTTTTGGGGGCCCCCAATGTAAAAACAAAACCACCATTTGCCCCTTTTTGAAAAAAAATTTACCGATAAAATTGCCCCTGCCTCTGACTGTAATAGCACCATACAGTATGCTCCATTAAGATAACAGTGTCACTTATAGCACCACCATAAAAAAAACATGATAGTGCCAATTACAGGACCATACCCAACCCAAAATAATCAATTAAATACCACACCCCTTGTGCCCCACTAAGGTGTAGGCTCAATTGTAATCTACCATAAAGGTTTGTGCACCAATATCACTTACAGTACACTGAGGAGCCTGAAGGGGAAAAAAACTGGTCTTTGGGGTTTTTCTTGTCACCCTGTTGAACTGGAGCGAAATTTTTCATCATCTAAGTGAAATAATTAAGGTGTGTGGGGCAATATGTTCTGTCCCTGCTTAGGGTAATGCACCCCCCTCCCGGGCTCCATGCACCCACCCTTTAAAGAAGGAGGATCAGGTTATATCCCATTCACCAGCTATATTATAACAAAATTTTCAGGGCAGTGAAAAACCCCGTCTGCATTCACGCTGATTGCCCTCTAGCTTGTTATAAGGCTAGCAGCCAACAAAAAAGAGAGCTAGCCTCTGTTAACATTTCTGTTTCAGTATCCATTTCTAACTGAAGCTAAAGTTATCGGGTGAAGTGTTCGTGCTCTTCAGCTAATTCTATGAGATTGAATTTGAAAATCCAGGGGCGGTTCTCCCTCCAGTAGGTGTGTCTGTCCTGGCAATAGGGGTGTCTTTCCTATGAATAGCTGTTACATCATCATTCTGGTAAGGGGGAGAGAAAGGTTGGTTGGAGGGAGCCGCCCCCTCTGTGTTCTTTTTTGCAGAGTTTAGGCTGGCTCCAAGCTCCTTGTGTGCATAACCGTTTTCCCCAAAGCCTGAACTGATTAAACAATGTGTGAGGATACCATGCCTTCCCCCCCCCCCCTCTCTGTTATAGGCAGGGACTGTGTGACTGTTTTATGGAGGAAAAAGGAAAAAGACTGTGTTATATGAGGGGATCTTGGTTAAAGTCAGTAATTGCCAGATCTTTCACCTTCGTGCTGGGAGGGGTATACAGCCCGCAGCCCCTTTTCCTGCTGGTTTTACTTTCGGTTTAACAGCTCAGAGTAAATACAGAGTGTGCAGGGGCCAAACACAGCGCAAAGGGGAGTGTCCGGGGGGTTTTCCGTCGGGGGCATTCCCAAACAGGTGAGAAATGTCGTCGGCAATCACGTGCAGGGGGAGTTCGGGGGGAATCCCTCTGGGGGCATGTCCCCCTGTCAATCCCCAAAAAGGGGGGTGTCCCGACTAGCAGCAGCAGAAAAAAGGAAAAACAGTGCACGGGAAAAAGTTCATACCCTACTTTTTTACAAATTTGACTTGGGTTTAAAGCAAAACCAATTAAAAAACGTGCTTATTTTTATGTCCCCTAAACCCGAGATATGTTTTGTAGCGAGAAAAAAACCCCTTTTTTTTTTTAAGGTTTTTTTTTTTTTTCCTTTTTTTTTTTTTTTTTTTTTTTGCCGCGGGAGTTTTTTTTCACATTACATTTGTTTTTTTCCTCCCCGCTTTCCGAGGGCCATAACTGTTTGATGTTTCTGTTCCCAAAAAATGAATGGAAGCTTTTTTTTTTCTTGGGGCAAGTTTGAAACCCTTTTACCTGACCATCCCAATGTGCTGGGAAGCTAAAAACAAAATTGTTTTTGTATAATTTTTTTGGAAAAAAGGCAATGCGCCATTTTTCGTTTTTATGAAGTTCATGGTTTGGTATAAATTCCCCATTTTAACCTTAATGGGGAGGTTGGTAAAAACCCCCCCAGTGACAACAAATTGTTATTGTCTAGCAGTCTCCTGGAAAGGCTCTCCTATTTCATCCAACTATTGCAGGGTGTAAGAGGAGTGCCTTTATAAGGGCCCCAACTCCCATGACAAGAGGGTACGGTATCTAAGGGTTGTTTAAAAGGGCAATAGATCATGAGAGGTTTTACAGACCCTTATCGTCGGTATGAGCATTGTGCGAATACAGGCTTGAGTGAGCTGGGAATGCTCATACTCAGCCACGTCGTTACTGATGACTGCTCCTCTTTATTCTCCGGCAAATTGTCTGTAAAGGATTGGGTTGTTAATGACTTATGACAGGATCCATCAGGTTCCACTGTGATAGTTGTTTTGACAGCAAAAATAACTGTGTTCTCTATAAGGTTCTTATGTTCTACACGGCTTAAAATGGGGCGTATTGTTGGGGGCAAGTATTTAACGACGCCGTTTGTGGCGCACAATTTACGGGTCGAAAAAAGGCCCCATTTCATATACGGTATATTCCACTCGTTGTCTCATAGACGAACCATGGGATAGTCTCCTCTACCTGCCGTTGGCCGGCTAAGATAATTGAGATCATTCGTGAAGTAAATTTTTGCTTTTGTTTACTAGCGGCGCGTCTCGTACGCGCGCTTAAAGGCATTTGATAAGTCTTGATGTGGACCTCGTGAAGAGTGCCGGCCCCCCGTGCTCACTCCTCCGCGCGCTGCCCGCCCCCAGCGCCCCGGTCACACGCGTAACTTGCGGGGACGTAAATTACGTACCCGCAATTAAAGCGCCGTGTGAACTATAAGCCTAACAAATCGGAAGTCATTGATGATGGACTAGGCATTCAAAATGTGCAATGTAAGTGTTGACAGATCCTTTATTACCAATGCTGCTGTATGGTACAATAGTTTCGCTCAAAATGAACAGTCTGTGCTATCGGTTCAAGATCTGACTTGTATAGACCACAGTGTTTCTCAACTCCAGGTCCTCAGACCCAACCAACAGAAGAGTCAGTTTCTGGTTTCCTGCAGTTATTGCACTAGGTGATAAGGTATTAGTTGTCCAGTGCATTTCTGTACGCTGAGGTCGATATGATTATGTGTCTTAGTCATTCTGCACAGGTTAATATGTTATTGTCAGTGCATTCTGCCACAGGTGAGTTCATTATTGTCGCGTGCATTATCTGCACAGGATTATGTTATTATTTGTCAGTGCATTTTCTGCAACAGGTGATATCATTATTTGTCGCGTGCTATATTCTGACACAGGTGTGTATATCATTATTGTCAGTGCATCTGCGACAGGGTTCGCTATATCATATTGTCAGTGCATTCTGCAAGAGGTGATATTCATTATTGTGAGTCGGTGTCATTCCTGGCACGGTTGATATCATTATTGTCAGGTGGAGTTTTGGTACAGGTGATATGATTAAAGATTGTACAGTGCATTCTGCGCAGGCTGATATCCATTATTTTGTCAGTGCATTATGTACAGGTGATATGAATGATTTGTCGCGCAGTGCATTCTGCACAGGTAGATATCATTTATTTGCATAGGTGGATATCCATGTATTGTCTGTCAGGAGATATGTTTTTTGTTCAGTGCATTTGCCACAGAGTGTATGATGTTGATGTGTCTCGGTGTGCTATTTGCCCACAGGTGACTTATGATTATTGACAGTGCAGATTCTCCACAGGTGATCATCTATTATGTGTCAGTGACATTTGTCTGCACAGGGATATCTTGATTGTCGTGTGCCATTTCTGCGACAGAGCGTGATATCATTATGTCTAGTGCATCTGCACAGGAATATAATTATTGTCGGTGCATTCTGTAACAGGTGATATTATTTTATTGTCGGAGCAATTCTGCACAGGTGATATTATTATTGTCTAGTGACATTTCTGACATGGGTTGTCGTGTGCATTAGTTGTGACGGTGGCATTCTGCACTACGCCTCCCTGGTGATATGTTTTTTGTGTCAGTGAATTCTGCAAAAGGTGGTAAACTCTTATTGTGACAGAGCATTCTGCACAGGTGATACTCTCATTATGTCTCGGTGCAGACGTTGTGCACAGGAGTGCATGCATGATTGATTGTCGTGCAATTCGTGCGCATGTGATATCACTACTTGTCGGTTGCAGTCTGCACTGGTGATATAATTACTTTTGTCAGTGCATTCTGCAAAAGGTGATATTCGATTATTGTCTGTGGTGCATTCTTGAGTGACACAGGTGATATAATTATTGTCAGGTTGTGCATTTTGTGACTGGTGAAATATAATTATTGTCAGTTGCATTCTGCTATATCATGTGATTACGCGCTCGCGTATTGTCAAGTGCATTCTGCACAGGTGATTATCATTATTGTTCAGGTGCATTCTGCACTACGGTGTGATTGATTCATTATTGTTCGGTGGCAGATCTGCAGTATCTTGCGTGATGATAATTATTGTTCAGTGCAGTCTGCCCACAGGTGATATCATTATTGTCGGAGAATCTGTGTACAGGTTGATAATACATTATGGTCAGTGTGCATTCATGCGCTAGGTGATAGTCATTGATTGTCAGTGCAGATTCTTACAGGGTGGGATTAGTGATTAGTTGTGCTAGTTGCATCTCTGCACAGGTGGATATCATTATTATGGCTCAAGGTGAATATAATTATTACTTGCTTACAGGGCAGAATTATGATTATTGTCAGTGCATTTCTGGCACACGGTGATTCTTGATTGTCGGTGTCATATTTCTATGCACAGGTGATATGAGAATTATTGTCAGTGGTCATTCTTGCACAGGTGATTATGATATACTGTCGTAGTAGCATTCGGTATACAGGTGATATGATTATTGTCAATGCATTCTGCCACAGGGTGAGATGATATCATTATTATGCAGAGGTGAGGATATCATTATTCTGTACAGCAGATATGATTATTGTCTGTGCATTCTGCACAGGTGAGATCATTATCTGTCAGTGCATTCTTGTGACATGGATGATATCGATTGTTACTATGTAGTGCTTTCTGCAGACAGGTGTGTTAATATATATTGTTCGTTGAATTCTCCACAGGTGTTATCATTACTGTCTGTGCATTTCTTGCAGCAGGAGATATCATTGTATTGTCAGTGCATCTGCACAGGTGATAATCATTATTCTGCACAGCGTGATATGGATTATTGTCAGTGCATTCTGCAGAGGTTATATCAATATTGTCTCGGTGCATTTCGTGCACAGGGTGGATATGATTTTTGTCAGTGCAATTCTGCAAAGTGAGATATCATTATTGTTCGGTTGCATTGCTGCATGGTGATATAATTGATTGTCAGTAGCATTCTGCAAAGGTGATATCATTTAATGTCGGTGCATTCTGGCACATGTGCTGATTTGATTATTTGTCCAGTGCCATATCTGCAACATGGTGAAATCTATTATTCGTTGGTGCATTCTGCACTGGTGCATATAATTATTGTCAGTGCCAATTCGCTGCAAAGGTGATATCATTATTGTGGTTGCATTCGCACAGGTGATTTAAATAGTTGCGGTGCATTTCTTTTTTATGGTGACTTATTATTTATTGTCAGGGCATTCTGCACAGGTGATATCATTATTGTCGCGTTGCATTCTGCACACGGTGTATTATCATTAAATTGTCGGTGGCAATCTGGACTGGTGATGTTTTAATTATTGACAGTGCTATTCTGCAAACAGGTGGATATCTTTAGTTGGGTCAGTGCATTCTTGCACAAGTAGATATCATTATTGATCGGTGAAATCTCCTCATCAGGTGTGATCATTTACTGTCATGTTGCATTTTGCTGGCACAGGCTGAATGATTATTGGTCAGTGCGTTCGGCACAGGTCTGATATCATTATTCTGCACAGGTAGATTATGATTATTGTCATGTTTGCATTCTTGACAGTTGTTAATTATCATTATTGTAGGTGGTGTCTGCACAGAGTGATATGATTATTGGTCAGTGCATTGTGCACAGGTGATATCCATTAGATTGTCGGTGCATCTGCACTGGTGATGTATTAATTATTTGTCTAGGTTGCATGTTCTGCCAGGTTGTTCATCAATTGAAGTTGTTCGGTTTGCATTTTCTGACAGAGGTGATTATTATGTAATGTCGGGGATCTAGATTCTGCACAGGTGATATTATTATTGTGTCAGTGTCATTCTGCACAGGTGCATATCATTATTTGTCAGTGCCATTATGCACAGGTGTGATTCATCGTATATTGTCAGTGGATTTTTAGATTTTTTTTTTTTTTTTTTTCTGTTATTTTCCTGCAAAGGTGATTAATCAATTATTCGTCCAGTTGCAGATTCTGTAAGGTCGATATGATTAGTGTGAGATGGCTAGTTCTTGCGCAGGTGATTATCATTATTGTCAAGTAGCAGTTCATGTATTAAGGTGATATGTTGTATTTGTCAGGTTGCATTCTGCGACAGGTGGTTATCATTATTCTGCTCCAGAGGTGACTAGTCTCAATAATTTTCGTGTCAAGAGGAGATCATGATTGTGTATTGACGCAGTGCACTTCTGACCATCACGCCGTGAGATATGATTTACTTGTCAGTGCATTCTTGCAGCATGGTGTGATATTCGTATTGTCAGTGGATTCTCGCAGCAGGGATATCATTGTATTTCTGATCACAGTGGTGATGTCATTATCGTGTACAGGTTGATATGTTTTATTGTCAGCTGCATTTTGTCAAGGGTGATATTCATTATTGTCAGTTGCATTCGCTGCACAGGGGATATCATTATTGTCTAGTGTTGCATTCTGCACAGGTTGATATCATTATTGTCTGTACACAAGTATAGTTGATATCATTGTTGTTCAGGTGCTATTATGCACAGTGATTAGTCATATTGCGATGCATTGCTGTGCACAGGTGATATCATTAGTTTGACTCAGTGCATTCTGCACTATGGTGAATTTAGTATTGATTGTCGGTGAATTTATGCACATGGTGTTGCATTAATGTCAGTTGATTCTGCACAGGTAGATACTGATGTATCCTTGTCAGTGCGTCTGCACAGGTGATATCATTATCTGCCACGAGGAGATAATGGATTATTGTCAGTGCTTTTGCACATGAGTGATATCTAATTATTCGTCGGCGCGCTTTTCTGCACAGGTGATATTCATTATTTGATCCGGTGCATTTGCAAGGTGATATCATTGTATTGTTCAGTGGCACATGATCTGCACAGGTTTGATTTAATCCGTTATTGTCAGTTGCATTCTGCACTCACCGCGTGATATGATATTGTCAGTACATTCTGCACAGGTGGACATAATTAATGTCGGGCAGTTGCACGATGGTGATATCATTACTTTAAGAGCCACATTCTGCATCGGTGTGATTAGGGTGTAATTGTCGGTGCATTCTGCCCAACATGGTGACTATATTACTTTGGTGCATATTATTGCACCAGGTGATATAGTTTTGTCGGTTTGCATTCGCCCACAGGTTGAATTTATGGTTATTGTCTCGGTGCAATCGCCTGTGCACAAGGTATATGGTTATGTGTCGGGTGGCATTTATGACTACAGGTGAGATTTATGGGTTATTGTTCGGGTGCATTCTGTACAGGTATGATATCAATATTGTTTGGTGCATTCATGCAAAGGTGTGTATCAGTTATTATCGGTGCTCATTTCTGACACAGGGATATCTTATTGTCAGTACATTCTGCATTTGGTGGTTATTATTTATTGTCAGTGCATTCTATGAAACAGGTGATATACATTATTGGCAGTGCTGTATGAACATGGTGTTATCATTATTAGTCGGTGCATTCTGCACAGAAGTGATATCATGATTGTCAGTTTCTATTCTGACAGGTTGATCTGTCATTATTGTCAGTGCATGTCTGTACAGGTGATATCATTATTGTTTTTGCATTCCTTGCACAGGTCGATATCATTATTCTGGCACTTGTGATATTATTGTTGGTGCTATTCTGCCCAGAGTGATCATCTCAATATTTCTGCAAAGGTGATATCATTTTAATTGTCGTGGTGCATTCTGCACAGGTGATTTCATTATTGTGCGTGCAAATACTGTTAACTGGTGATATAATTAATTGGTCAGTGCATTCTGCACTGGTGGATATCATTATTGCGCTGGTTGCATTCTGCACAGGTGATACTCATTCATTGTCGTCGGGCATTACTGACTAGGTGATATTATTGTCGGTGCATTCTGTACACGGTGATTAATTTATTGGTCTCAGTGCAATTCTGTACAGGTTGATATGCTTATTGTCAGGCATTCTGCACAGGTGGATATTATTATTGTTCGGTCAGCAATTCTGCACAGCGTGATATTATTATGTCAGTGCTATTCTGTCCAGGTGCTACTGTATGATTAGTTGTCAGTGGATTCTGCAAAAGGTGATAATCATGTTATTGTCAGTGCATTCTGTACAGGTTATATTGATTATTGTCAGTGCATTTTGCGCCAGGGTGATTTCATTATTGTCAGTGCATTCCTGTACAGGTGATATTGGATTATTGTCAGTGCATTCTGCACAGGTTGATTGATATCACTTTTTTGGCAGACAAGGTGATATTCTATTATTCTGTATCAGAGATATGATTTATTGTCCGTGCATTCTGCAAGGTGATATGAGATTTATTGTCGGGGGTGCATTTGCACAGGTTGAATATGATTACTTGTACAGAGTGCATTCTGCACATGGTGTAGATTAGTTATTGTCAGTGGATTCTGCTCGCACGACGTGTTGATATCATTATTTCTGCACAGGTGATATCGATTATCGCTGCACCGCAGTGATATCATTATTGTCGGTGCATTCTGCACAGGGAATATCATTATTCTGCAGCTACGCAAGTGATCATCATTAATTGTCGGTGCATTCTGACCAAGGTGATATGAGTTATTGTCAGGCGCACTCGGCTGCGCACATGGTGATATCATTATTTCTGCACCAGTGATTCATCCTTTAATGATGTGGCTTGAATCTGCAAGGTGTTATCATTATCCAGCGACAGGTGATATTCATTATTCTGTACAGGAGGATATGATTATTGTCTAAGTGCATTCCTGCCAATAGGTGATTTTAATTACTGAATATGTTTATTCTGCACTGAGAGCGTGAGACGCATCATTATTGTTGGTGATTCTGCGCAAGCGTGATTATCATTATTCCTGCACAGGTGATATCGGTTATTGTCGGTGCCATTCTGCTACTGGTGATATTAATTACTTGTCAGTGCATTTCCTGCACAGGTGATTCATTATTGTCGGTTGCATTCTGCACAGAGTGATATTATTGTCGGTGCATTACTGCACTGGTGATATAAATTATTGTCAGTGCATTCTGCTACTAAGGTGATAATCATTATTGTCGGGTGCATTCTGCACAGTGATCATCATTATTGTCGAGTGCAATTCTGCACATGAATATTTGATTATTGTCAGTGCATTTCTGCACAAGCGTGATGATATTATTGTTGGTGCATTTGCACAGGTGATATCATTATTCTGACACAGGTGATATCGCAATTTATTCTGCACCTGGAGATATGGTTATTGTAGGTGCATTCTGCACAGGTGATATGTTATTGTCCAGGAGCATTCTCGCCACAGGGAAATATAATTATTGTCAGTTCATTCCTGCACAGGTGATATTCCATTAGTATTGCACACGGTGGTGATATCATTATCTTTCAGTGCATTCTGCAACCATGTGATATGGTTATAGCGGTGCCATTCTGCACAGGGTGTATCATAACTGTCAGTGAATTCTGCCACAGGTGATTGATTATTGTCGTGTGAAATTCTGCACAGGTCGATTAATTCATTACTTCAGTTTCAGTGCATTCTGCAGGTGATATGATGTATTGCTTTGCGTCATTCTGCACAGAGTCTGATATCGCAATTATTCTGCACAGCGAGATTATGATTCTTGTCTGTGCATTCTGCACAGGAGATATGATTATTGTAGGTGCATTCTGCACAGGTGATATCATTATTGTCAGTGCATTCTGCACAGGTGATATGATTATTGATGGGGCATTCTGTACAGGAAATATAATTCTTAATAGACAAAATAATACTCCATGTAATGAAATATAATTCAGTGTGGTCCATCAGACATTGCTGGTTACCATATTGTGATGGATTTGGCAAAGCATTGTGGCTTCTGTTATAAACAAAAGCCACATGACTGATGTGAAAAGGGCTTAACAACAGGGCTGCAATCAGGAATTTCAAGGCTGCATGCAGCCACAGTATCTGTGCTGCACCTTTATTATATTTTTTGTATCTTTGCCCATCTAGGGGGCCCCTTTTTTAAATTTTTGATCAGGACACCTGACAGCAGTTTACAGTCTGTCTGATGGGGGGTCCTCCCCTAAAATTACTCAATGACATTTATTATAACAGGCAGCATACATGACATAATGTACTAATGTTTTCAAATAGGATATGCTCAAGTAGCATAATGTGAAAATGGATGAAAAAATATGAAAATATGATGCAACATTATGAATTTTTCATTCAAATAGACGTGGGTGCCCATCAGTATTTTAATCCTCTCAGGGTTTTTTCATAGGAGTTTTTCCCCATCCACAAAAACAGTTTTAAAAAGTAGTATATGTGATTTTTCAAAATCCAAGGATCTTTTTTACTCCCATGTGAATAGTCTCGTAGGTTATGGACAGAAAAAAACGAATGCTGATGGAAAATCAGCCTTATGATACATTTACAGTATATCTTATATTTTGTCGATAAAATAATGATTGCAGTTGGCCCTTTTTAAAAATAACAAAAATATTTTAAACATTGTGAAAAAAGATTAATGATTGTTTAATGGTCCGATAAAACCTTTATTGTCTTTTCTATTACAGAACGCCCGAAAAAAGCAGAGATGAGATTCGGGGAAAAACACTCTTTTTGGCTAATTTGCATGTAATGATTACTAGAGAATTTCCATTTCACAATTTCTCTAGCTTCATTTTAGAGCAAAATTATGGTTCTCAATTCGCAACTTGACATCATTACTGTTTTTATCTGGCAACCCCCCAAAAGAAAGACTAGGAAACATTTATCAAAATGTTGTGGGGGGTAAAAGAAAAAATCATAAAGCACTGTGTCAGGTTTTTGAGAAAACACTTGAATCAGACGTCAAGGTTGTGCATTTCCCCTATTTCTCATAAGTGTATCTAGCACGCTGGGAAAGATATTGCTGAATGATGTAGTTCAAAATTCTTATCTATGGTGAATAGTAATAACTCAACACAATATTCAAGCTGATCATATTCTAGTGAATCTTGGTTCTTAAGTAATGTTTTGCTGTATGATGAAAAAAAAATGTTCTGCAATACTGGGCTGTGGTAATATGGGCTGCAAAGTTTGTGATTGTACGGTTACCCCATAAATTTATAGCACAGAGGTTTGGGTGACATTTTGTTTCCGGCAGACGGGTGCAAATCATACAAGAAACCTTATGAAAATACCATAAATTTTTCAGACTAGTGCTCTCATGTTTTGAAATGTTTTACAGTTTAAATTCCAGAAAATATGAAACAAGAAAAAAAATTAAAAACCCCAAAAACCTGCGTAAAAATTTCCCAATATGTAGGGAAGTTTAAAAGGCGTTTTTTGGGAAATGTTGAAAAATGTTAGCGCCAAATTAACGCTGTTTCCGTGTCAGAAATTCTGCTTTTGTAAGCGTGAAATTCGAAGGAAAGAACATTGAATGTCAAAGTCAGCCACAGTATCTGTGCTGGGCCTATTACCAGTTTGTATCTTGCACCATCATCAGTGGACACCATTTTTTAGCGTTTGATCGGGACACCTGACAACAGTTCTACCAGTATTGCCCTGATGGTGGCCCTGCCTAACAATATACGCAATGCCACTTATTTATTATAACAGGCAGCATACATGACATAATCTACTAATGTTTTCAAATAGGACATACTTAAGAAACATAATGTGAAAATGGATGCAATACATGGGACTGCTAGAACTATCCAGCTGAGAAGTGGGGTGAGCCTATTTAGTCTTATAAAGACAGTCCCTGACTTATACTGTTCCATCTTACATCTGTCCCCGAGTTACAAACAGACTTATGGGGTATGATGGCACTTGTAGTTCCATGTTCCACAGCAGATAGTAGCTGTGGAACAACAAGTTCCAGCATGCCACAGCAGCAAGTAAAGTGAAAATGAGATGAATTCTTCTTAACAGAGGCACAGACAGCAAAACTAATATAAAAACCCTTCCCTGCACTATGCAAAACTAAAAAGAAACCTTTTCTGCTGGAGTTACATTTAATAAATATACTTACAGTCATATGAAAAAGTTTGGGCACCCCTATTAATCTTAATCATTTTTAGTTCTAAATATTTTGGTGTTTGCAAAACAGCCAATTTCAATTTGATATATCTAAATAACTGGTATCCTTCCCATGAACTAACTATGTTGAACAATCCTTTGTTTTCAGATCATTTGAGAGTGTTTTGAGGATGCCTTGATTGCACTCCTTCACAGGGAGATTCAAATAGGAGAACAACTTGCAAATATGCCACCTTAAATACCTTTTCCATTCATTGATACACCTGGCTATGAAGTTCAAAGCTCAGTGAGGTTACAAAAAACAAATGTTGTGCTCAGAAAGTCAGTTAAAAAGTAGTTTTTGGAGTATTCAAATCAATAAAATGATAAGGATACCCACATTTTTGCACCAGTCAAATTTTGGTTTAATGCATATTGCACATTTTGTGTTAGTACAATAAACCTCATTTCAATCCGGAAATATTACAGTGTAGGACCATCAGTTAGTTATTAGATATATCAAATTGAAAATGGCTGTTGCAAACACCAAATATTTTAGAACTAAATATTATAAGATTAATAGGGGTGCCCAAACTTTTTCATATGACTGTACATACAAAATCAACTTAAAAACAAACCTACAGTCCCTATCCCGTTCGTAACCTGGGGACTGCCTGTATTTGTTTTTGTATATGATAGAGGTAGGTTTAGCCCTGAATCCACCCCCAGAATCAGCGTCCAAATCCATCATGTGAACATACCCTTACTGTTTTACTCTATCACATAATGGCATATTAACAAGCCCTCACGACAATCACTTTCATGCTAGCTTTATTACTTATTGTCACTCATACACAACTCAAAAATCATGGCCTAATTAGGATATTAACACATCAAATTCCAACACCACATAGGAAAGAAACAGTCAAGTAGAAGCTCATCTGAAAACATTTATGGGATCTGCTTCAACATTATTCATTAAGTACCCATGGTGAAGGACCGCTAGGTCTGAACATCAATTAAAAAAAATTACTTAGCAGCAACAGATCACTGTAAAACATAAACCAGGACCTACATTTTGATTAAACTGTATAACCTGCTTGTTACATAGCAGAGAGCTCTTTTAAGTAGATCTGTATTCTACTGCAGAACAAAATGGCACCCAATTCTGCCGCAAAACGCCAAAAATCCAATTAAAAAACAAAGATGACTATACAGCTTGTTATGTGTCGTGAAGTGGATGATAGACATAATGGCCTGACTAGCTGCAATCCAATTATCATGGCTTAACCAAGGGGTAGATTCTATGGTATTATACCTCTCGGTATTTACAATTTAATGTCTATACACAAATGTGAACTTTGCTATATGGAACGCCAAAGGTCGCAATCCCTGGGATAGGTTTGGATTGGCGGTAGCTATGTATAACTATATCTTCTGTTACTGCCCCAGTAGCAGAAGATATAGTTATACATAGCTAACGTCATAACAGAGGGTCAGTCCAATGAGGTAGAACCAGAGAGCTGATCAAAGCCATGCTAACGTCTGAAGAAAAGGACAATGGAAACCTTACAACAAAACAAGGTCAAAATGAGATGAGATCCAAACCACAAAATAGAGATTCACATAACCAGAAAGATATATACTGAAGTCACCAGGCAATGATTGAGAAATCTGATTTAATTTAAGGCTGTGTTCACACAAGATGGCTTACACATGGGGACACAGCAATATACATGTATGGTGGCCTAGAGCACTCAGTTTTGCTGGTAAAACTATAGTATTACTGGCAGTTTATGTGACCACTGGCTACTGCACCACAGAGCTTGGAATTTAAAGGAATTAAAGGGGTTTTCTCATCACAGGCCTTGGCAGAATTGAGCTGTATCTGTCTGTTACAGCTTAAAAATCCAGAGGGGAGGGTTATCTGTATCCAGGAGGGCATGTCTTCCCTCACTGTAGACTGGTGAATATCATCATTCTGTGTGAAGGAAGTGGGATGGAGAGTAGGATGTCACAGCTCTGACAGGGACTCCTGCAATGGTTTATCATGTCTGATGAGCTGTCACCTCTTCCAGGTTCCTCAAGCTCCTTGTAACCAGAACACCTTCATTTTTAAGCAGTTATAATACAGCCTTATAACTGATGAACAAATGTGAGTGATGCACTCTGCTCTCCCTTCTATTATCAGGAGGAGGTTAGGAGGGGAACAGACTGGTATTAGGCTGTGTTATGTGCAGGGGAGGAGAGGCAGTGTATATGGAGGGGGGAGAGTGAATCTAGCAGCTAGAGACTCAGTAATAGCCCAGATCCTTCACATAGAGCTGGAACATGAGCATAGAGAGGAGCTCAGACAGCTTTTATTACAGAGTCAGCACAGAAAGCTGTTTCACTTTCATTTTGCACAGCTCAAAGGGGAGTAAGCACAGAAGTTTAGGCAGACACATTCCCATCACAATGGGGTTTGTGTCCCTATCACAGGTAGAATGTCACAAGCCCGGACCTCTGAATAAAATAGCAGGCAGACAATCACAGCAATGGGCCGGTGTGACCACAATACACTTGCTGCAGAAATAACCTAGACACCACACAGTTTAGCTCATACTGCTTATACTAAATGATTTAGGTAATGCAAACAAAATGCCAAAAGTGATTTTATTTTTTACTGTCCTAATAATTTGAGTTATGATGTTTGTAGTGAAGAAAAACTTTTAAGGGAAACCTATTAGGTGGTTTATCCTGCCCTATCTGAGAGAAGGATGTGATAGAGGGAAAGAAGCTGAGGTCTATGATATATAGGTTTTTATGATCGCGGAGAGGAGAGGAGCCTGAGCTATATGATATATAGTGTTATTTTGTTATGAGGAGAGAAGTTGAACTCTTGTGATTATAGGGTTTTATATAATTGAGGTAGAGATGTGAGCTCTGTGTTATTAGGGTTATATGATAGAGTGAGAGAAAAAGCTGGAGATCTGTAATTACATAGGATTATATGATAGAGCGAGAGATCTGATGAGTTGTGATTAAAATAGGGTTGTCATATTGTTAGTAGTCGAGAGAGAAGTGAGCTCTGTGTTATATAGGTGTTATCGATCGAGGGGAGGGTAGAAGCTGGCTATGTGATTATAGGTTTCTATGATAGAGGGGAAAGATCGTCAGATCTGAACATACAATTAAAAAATTTATTACTTAGCAACAAAAGATCAATGAAAAAACATTAATCACAGGCCTACATTTTGATTAAAAGTATATAAAACCTGCTTGTTACTTAACCTGAGAGCTCTTTTAAGTAGTTCTGTATTCTGCTTTGCACGAACCAAATGGCACCCCATTCTGCTGCAAAACACAAAAAATCAATTAAAAAACAAAGATGACCATACAGCTTGTTATGTGTCATGTCACACACTGAAGCTCTGTGATATATAGGTATATATGATAGAGGAGAGGAGCTGAGCTCTGTGATACATAGGATTATTTGATAGAGGAGAGGAGCTGATTTCTGGTGATATATAGGTTTATGCGATAGAGGAGAAGAGCGCTAGATTAAAAAAAACAAATACACATAAAACACAAATGCACAATACAACTTGAAGAGACAGTGGGTGAATTCAAGGCATGGCAGCAGCCTGGTAAACTGCCGTACTGAGGTCCGGGGAAGCGCGCAGCAGTTTTATTCGAGGCACAAGCCCCGGATAAAACTTCCCAAGCGACTCCCCTCCCGCTTTGTGGCGGGGGGGGGCCTGGTCGAAACTGGGACCCAGTAGCTATGCCACTTTTGGCCCAAACCTTAGTACTAAAGCCCGTAAGTGCATCTGCTTTATGTCAAAAGTTTACAGGATTACCCTAAAAATGGGGCTGGATGAAGTGCTGTACTTCCATCACTCATTATAATGCAAAAGAGATGGTGCAAATTTTTGAAAGGGTTATCTGCATGTTTAAACTGAAGCAAAAAGGGGGAAACATAAAACAGCGAAGGAAAACCCCAATTTCATTTTTTTCATTTTAGAAGGCAATAAAGGCCAAGCAAGTTTTTTTAGAAAAGATTTTCCCAAACTACCATAAAGACCAAACCAACCCTTTTTAATATTTTAAAAAAGAAAAATTTCCTTACATTCTCGCTAATTGAAGATTTCAAAGGGAAAAACCCTATTTCAGGGGATGAGGAAAAAAAAATAAAAACCCTGATAAATTGCTGTGAAAGGGGCCAAATGTTTTTTTTCACTTACTGTTTTAATAACATTTTGTATGGCTTTTCCCAGATTTTTTTTTAAAAAAATTTTTAAATTAAAACTTTTTTTGCAATCATTTTTACTTTGCTGCGGGTAAGTTTAAATTTTATGATAAACCTGTTGGAGGCTTCAATATTTGCAGCTTTTTAAAACACTAAACCAAACATAATGGGATTTAATCAATTGGGTTTTTTTGTACTTAAGCAGATTTTTCATTTCTCTTTTATAAGAAATGTATTATTGTACATACTCAATTAATATACCTATACATGGAATTCCCCTTAATTTGGTCTTTTTTTTCAAAACAAATGGAAAACTGTGATTTGCTAATTTTTTTACAAAGTAAAATTTTTATTGTGTTATCTAGGTTTTCTTGCAGCCTAAATGAGCAATGTAAGATTTAAGTGACAAAATGATGTCAAATAGTTATAAACACACAACCCAAAAAAATATATATTTGGTGGCAAGATAGAAGACCATCCCTTTTTTGCATGCCTAGTGTTAGGAGTTTAAGAGCCTGTCCCTTTAAGGCGGGCCCCTGCCACACCCAAAAACCCCAAATCAAAATGTGTGAGAAGCGGAAACCCCAATTTACTGCTCTGAACCTCTGCAATTCAATTTTTTAGGTGTGGTATTTTTAACTTGATTTTTGAAACTGCTTTTTTCTTGCAAATTTCTTTTCAATTTTTGGGTTTTTTAGTTTTTCACTCGCTCCCCCCTTAGGGCCCTTTCACACGGCTTAATTTCCCGACGGATTTGTGAAAAGTTTTTTGGCTCACAAAATCCCCCGTGAAAAGGGGGGGCGGGGGGGGGCGGGGGGGGAGCGGCGGGGGAGCCCGCCCCAAGACTTTAAATTTTTCCCCGGCGCGTAAATTTCCCTGGATAATGTGCATGCATTTTTTCCCCGCCCGGCGGGTTCGGAGCGGGGGGGACAATGGGAAACCCACCTTTTTCTTAAAGGAGCAGTGGGGTTACCCTTAAAAAAAAAAGGAAAAAGGGACGGTTGGCCCCGTACTCCCGCGAAAATCCGGGGGGGAGTACGGCAAAAATTTCCGTCCCCCAAATTAAGCCGTGTGAAGGGGCCTTAGGGTTTGTTCCCCAAGGAAATTTGGGGGGTGAAATTTTGCCCCCTTAATTGAAACTCAATACACCGGAAAATAAAAAACCCCTTAAAAATTAGGGAAAACCCATAGCATCTGGGAGCTATGAAAAACCCAAAACTTTTTCCCCCAGGCTAAAAAATTTGGGGGGGCAGGGAAAAAATTTGGAAAGTCATTTCCCTTCCCAAAATTTTTACAGAAAAAATTAAAGGGGTGAATGGGACCCGGGCTTTTTCACGCGGGCCCAACCGGTTTTCTAAAACCCCCGGGCATTTGTGGTTTCCCCACATTTACGCTCCGCAATATACTGTGTGAACATACCCTTAGGATATGGTTACATGGCGTCATTTGCACTGCGCCCCGAAATACGTCCTGTAATTATGGTAATCATAGCTCTCATAGTGAGCTATGGTTACCTGCGGGGTTTCCCCTCCGGGAGGAAAAATTTGACATGTAACTTTTTTCCAGCGTTTAAGCGGCAGGGATAATGAAAGTGAATGATCAGCACGTTCTTCTAAACATACACCGTCTTGGGGCGTGCACCCGGAAAACGCCCGAAAAAAAGCCCTGTGGAAAATTCCCCTTTCCCGGGGGTTCTGAATCTTGGGTAGTTTCCCGGTTTTCTCCCTTTTGGGGTTTTCAAACGGGTTTTGAATATGTTTTTCAGATCCGAAAAATTTATTCAAAAGCACTGCCTAAAACGCATCCAACAAGCACCCAGCAGAAACGCACCCTATAGTTTTAAACAGGGTGTCTGCTGCGTCAATTCTTTGAACGGATCCGAAACAAACATCAGAAAGACGCATGTATACCATGCATTAGCTGAACGCTGATGCGTGTTTTACATTGGAAGCAATGTAATCCACGACATTGCAAATTGTTTTTTTGGGCCCGTTTTGGGTCGAAACAGGGATAAAAACGGCATCAAGATACACTGGTGAATACCCCCTTTCGCTTACCTTTTGGGGTTTTATCTCATTTTCGTTTTTTACTCAATTAGGGTTTTTCTCTCCCCAAAACTTTTGGGATCTCCTGTTTTTTTTGATTCATCTTTGTCTGTGGAAAAATTCTCTAGCTGGTCTCACCCCCTTCTGCACTTGTTTTCTTACAACTACTCTGCAGGTTCAACTTTGGTGCCTAACAGCAAATCCCCCTGCCTTTTCAGTGGGGGCGGTGAAACTTTTGGGGGTTTCCCTTTGGGCCTGCGGCCAGAGGGTGTTTATTTCTGGGATGTTTGGGTAGTTCACACCCGGGGAATTTCGGCACGCATTTTGCTCGTATTTGGTCCTAAAGACATGATGCGCGCTAAATAATGGGAATCCACGTTCTCATAGAGAACTATGGACTACACCTCCCTCCCCACGGTACAATCGACGATTGACAAAAGGGGAGATAAGGACTTTTCAATTTTTTTCGCAAATACCGGGCCGCAAGTAAAGACTGAAATGTCCCGTCGCCCGGGACTAGTGCTATCAGTGAACCCCGAAAACACCCCGGGCCATAATTGCGACCGTACTGAACCTTGCTACAGTCAATTGACTTTCAGAGAACAGATTTATGGTATCAGAAACTAATTTTGTCCACTCCAATGTCATCGTTTTTCCAGGGGTGCAAGCACTACAAGCACAGTGTGTACGGCTACTTAGCTAATTATATTACTACATACTGTTTAAAATCATTTAGTTACTTCACTGTGCCACTAGAGGGGGCAAAACTGTATCAAACCCTTTCACCCTTTTTTTTTATTTTTGCTACTATTATGTTCTTTTGTTCTTTTTGAATTTTTATTTAAAATTATCAAAACTCACCAAGTTTCCTAAAAAGGTCTGTGAACCCTTTACCACCTTAGAATTCTTATTAATCACTGCTTTGACCCAGCTAATTTGAAATTTTCCT
>JAODAL010009678.1:0-109363 GCA_025379985.1 Phyllomedusa bahiana | reverse complement strand
GGGGGGAAAATTGAGATGTGAGTCCTTTGACTCGGCCCCTTTTTTTACGGTGTGGAAAGCTGGTTTTGTTCGAAATCCCCGCACAAATCATCACTCTCAAAACAAGTCTCTGCGACCAATGGAAAAACTCATTACGGCTTTTTTCTCTATCCCTGCGTGACGATGGGGTACTGACCTCGACTGGCCTCCCTTGTCCAGTTTGGTTAAAGTTGTGGGCTACGTTGCTTGCTTACTGAGGATTTTATGATCTTTTCCTCCAACACTAGTATGGGCAATAATGGTCTTCTCTCTTTTCCATCAATGAATTGCTGAGTCTCCCTAATACTTCTTGCTCCCTCTTGATCTAGGGCAGAAATCTTAAGAACTGTAATCATCCATACTCTTATTTGGTCTCACTTGATTTAGCATGTCCACGTGATACATGTTCTAATTTCCAGTGCTCCCTGATTGATTTGTAATCTTTCTCAGCAATCCACCTCTTTTTTGTATTTTCTGCATAGTACTTCTCTCTTGCAGTTTTTATGCATACGATGAACCACTTTACTATGTACATCCTCACACTTGAAATGTATTGATCTGTCTTGTATCATTGTTTGCCTTTGCTACTGTAAAAAACACTGTTTCCTTTTTGCTGTTGAATAAAATCTCTTTTTTGAATGCAAAAAAAAATAATTTTTTGATTAATACTTCATGCCGCATGGCGCTGAGCGCCGAGATTTCAGAGCGCCCATCTCTCCATAGACTATAATGGGAGATGTAGCTCGCGCTCTGATTGGCTGGATAACCAAGCCCCCGCTAGCTCACAGCCAATCAGCTCTTTTCTGTCTTTTTACTGTATTTTGAATTATCCCGCCGTGGATTCTGATTGGTCTAAACTTCTCCATAGACTAGAATGGGTCTTTGTCACTCCTATTTGATTGGTCAATAATTCTCCATAGACTAGAATGGGTCTCTGTCGCTCCTATTCTGATTGGCTGAGCTAGCCGAGCCCCCGCTAGCTCAGCCAATCACCTCTTTTCCGTATTTTTTTTATTTTGAATTGTCCTGCCGTGGATTCTGATTGGTCCAAACTTCTCCATAGGCTAGAATGGGTCTTTGTCGCTCCTATTCTGATTGGCTGAGCTAGCCAAGCCCCCGCTAGCTCAGCCAATCAGGTTTTTTTTTCTGCATTTTTACTGTATTTTGAACTGTCCCGCCGTGGATCTGATTGGTCAATCCTTCCCCATAGGTTTTAATGGTTCACTGTCGCTCCTATTCTGATTGGCCGGTTTATGCCGACCAATGAGAATAGGTTTCAGAATTTGAATTACTGTATTTCCCGGCAATTTACAATATCATAATTCTTGATATTGCGCCGTTCTAGTTTTGGAAAGTGATTTTTTGTTAAATTATGTTTATTTTTTACGTTCAGCTCTTTTTCTGAGAATGTTTTCCGCCTTTATAAAGGCGATTTTTCGGAATCATACTCCTGCTGCACGGAGCGGAGTGCCGAGATTTCTGTCGCGATCTTCTATCTGCTTCCTCGCATGTTCCGATCCTGCTTCACTTCGCCTCCGCCGGAGGATATAGACCAAAAAAAAACAGGTCTGCTTGTCAGAGCTGCCGAGCACTGCACTGCGCCTCGCTTTGTCGACTCGCCATCGTACATGCCTCGGAGTTTTCGAGCGCACCGCGTCCCGCCCCGGAACGCCTACCCCGCGCCCACACCGCGCCCACTGCCCGCCCCTTCATGCGAGGCACAGCCGAAAGTGGCGAACGCTGCGCCTAACACTGCATCCCTGCCTCCGACAGCGGGATTCGGGCTGGGAGGCGCAGTATACGCCAAAAAACAGACGGAAAGCCCGATCATACATGTCGCCCTAAGTCTAGAAAAGTTTTTAGCGCGCAGGAATGGAACATTTGGTAGCTGCGCAAGTGCAGCTTCCCTAGGTCCCATAACCTAGAGATTGAGCAATCGTGCTTGCATGAAATTACCCGCACTCGCGAGATTAGAGCCGGGGACCGGACGCGTAAGTATGATCAAAATAAGAGCAAAAAATTGATTTATGACCAACGAATAACTAAATATTTACTGCAATCAGCAGAATTATGGAAGTGATCTCTGATTTTAAGCTATTTTGACGAAGTAAGTTCCAATTATATATTCTTTACGGCCATAGGGATATCAGTAACCTCTATTGGCTCCATGTACTGAGCTTCAAAAGAGATTGGCTAACATTGAACCAATCAATAGAGGATGGTTGGCTTGCATATTGGACCATCATTGGATAATATTATAGTGACATCATCATGAAGCAACATAAATAAGTGACTTTAACGCTTATTGCTCCATTAACCCCTGAAGACACCACTTTAGGCGGCGAAACATGTCGTGGGGGTCAGTGACGTTACCTTAGGTTTTAGGCAGCGTGCAATCCTAGGCTAGTGTTACTGCAGGCACTATTACTATATAATGATAGTTATCAGAACCTAGGCTAGATAGCATAGCATAGCCAGTCCATTTGTGTTTAAAATGTGTTTAAAAGGTAGATAAGATGGTAAATAATAAAAGTTAAGTTTTAGATTGAGACAATCTACTGTAGGATGGTGATTGGTATTGATATATTTATGGTAATTAATTGCATTTGGCAAAGTGTATTTTGATTTAGCTACCATCCAATCACCATAGAGTTATTTTGGAATATATTTAACTATGTTTAGTAGCTTCCTGTTGAACCATAAATGTATGGCACAGAGCGGAAAGAGGATATAATGTCAAGACTTTATGAAGCTGGAAACATATATACAGTTTTTTTTTACAGATTTTGGAGAAGACTCAAAAGGAAAGTCCTATATTTCTCCTATCTGTTCAGTAAGTCCCTTCAGTAGATAAGAAGATATATAGGCCCCTTTAGCATATTTCTCCCCCATGTTGTATCCACTTCTGGTTTTGACTCCAAAAACTAAAACAAAAAAACGGCATCTCTTCAATCTTAAGAATCATTTTGTCCGTTTTCCAAAATAAAAAAAAATCAACGAAGTTTTGTTAGCCAAAGACATTAGTGGATGCTGCAGGAAGGAGAAAGACCACAACTAGCTTTAGCTCAAAAAACTGCATTAGCAGATTTAAAAATAAAACATATGTAAAACCTTCCTGATGGAAATGTTATAAACTTGTTTACTTTGTGGTTTACAAAAGAAGAAATAAAAATTATGGTCTCCATTTTTAATCTTAACAGAAATTACCAGTGAGAATTCTAAAGAACACTTTCTGTTATCTCTAAATGATAACGTAGAAGATAGAGAGATCATGCAGCAGTTTTCAAGAGAAAAGATCGTTACTATTAATGTATGTCCCAGACTTCAGAGTACAGATCCATCTTCTATTACTCCTAGTCATGAAGAACCTTCTGCTGACCAATCACAGATTGCTACCCAAAGTAAAGGCCAGAAGGGGCTTAAACGGTTTACAAAAAACTCAGATCTTCCTTCACTAAGAAGAATTTACACAGGGAAAAAACATTCCAGTGTAGACCTTGTTGGACATGAGAAAATTCACACAGGAGAGAAACCATATTCATGTTCGGAATGTGGGAAATGTTTTACACATAAATCACAACTTGTTGCACATGAGAGAACTCACACAGGCGAAAAGCCATATTCATGTTCAGAATGTGGGAAATGTTTTACACATAAATCACAACTTGTTGTACATGAGAGAACTCACACAGGCGAAAAGGCATATTCATGTTCAGAATGTGGGAAATGGTTTACACATAAATCAACACTTATTGTACATGAGAGAACTCACACAGGCGAAAGGCTATATTCGTGTTCAGAATGTGCAAAACGTTTTACATATAAATCACATCTTGTTGAACATGGGAGAACTCACACAGGAGAGAAGCCATTTTCATGTTCAGAATGTGGGAAATGTTTTACACGTAAATCACCACTTGTTCAACATGAGAGAATTCACACAGGTGTAAAGCCATATTCATGTTCAGAATGTGGGAAAGGTTTTAAAAGTAAATCACATCTTGCTCGACATGAGAGAATTCACACAGGAGAGAAGCCATATTCATGTTCAGAATGTGGGAAACGTTTTACACAGAAGTATACTCTGGTTGAACATGAGAGAAATCACACAGGAGAAAAGCCATATTCATGTTCAGAATGTGGGAAATGTTTTACACAGCGTTCGCATCTGGTTGAACATGAGAGAAGTCACACAGGAGAAAGGCCATATTCATGTTCAGAATGTGGGAAATGTTTTACTCGGAAATCAAACTTTTATATCCATCAAAGAACTCACACAGGAGAGAAACCATATTCATGTTCAGAATGTGGGAAATGTTTTACAGTAAAGTCCTATCTGATGCAGCATGTAAAAATTCACACAGGATAAGAGCTGTTTTGATGATCTTTATCTTCAAGACAGAAATCAAACTGTATAACAAATCAGAGAATTCATATAGAGAAGCCAGAACCCCTGCAAAAGTAGTTATTAATATTTATGGGATGTCTTGTGTGTTCATCCCTCTTCTGTTCATGTCACAGCATCTCCACAGGGTTCAGAACTTTGACTTGGTCATTTCACGACTCAAATCTTCTTTTTTAACCTTTCTATAGTTGATTGATTTTTGGGTTTTGGGTCATTGTTTTTTTTTTTGCAGGAAACTATAAAATTCTCTGTCCTTTCAACATGGCAATGACCCTAGACCCACCCAAAAGCCCAGCAACACATGTAACATGTATGGAGGGTTCTTGGCCAATTCAAAGTCTGGTTCTAAAACTTAATCTCTCAAGATGCTTACAGAGTATCAGGGAAAAAAATTGTCTTTCAAATTTGCATGTACTCCGAGTTTTGGCTTACAAATACTGATGCAAAGAACAGTGCAGCCTTAACAAATTCCATCTCCTTTAAATTCTGTTCAAGTAAATATTAAACATTGATCCACATATGGTGATAAAGGATAAAACCTTATTACGTTTCTCTGTCACCGGAGACTTTGAGAGGTAGATTCTGCAGAATCCATCATTATCTCATTTTGAAGTTAGGTAGAATGATTGTAAGTAAACCGAAAATGAAATTGGTGTTTTACTTTACATATCAATGAAAAAATAGCCATATGTCAGGATGTATAATACAGAAACACAGAAAAATTAGCAAATGTCTCTCAATATATCTCACCATAAACTCAAATTCAGTAGAGGATCAAATAGTTATATCACTCAACCAAAGGATGTCCCAAAAGGATTCAAGAAAGTAGGAAGACTGCTCACCATGCTTGATTGCTGACAATAAGCAGAGGATTTCCAACCAGTAAAGAGCAATAGGTTGAAAAAAAAATGTCAGGCAATATATAGTGGATCCAAATAAGAGAGTAAAAAAATTGTCTAGCTCTATTTTCCAAACCCTACTAATCAGTCTTAGAAGAGTAACCACCCCAAAAAGGATGACCCCACTGAATAGCCCTAAAATTACCTACAGAATCCCCAACAATTAAATTACCCAATTAAACAAATACAATACCCATTTTGGTAATTTAATTGTTGGGGATTCTGTAGCGAGTTAAAGGGCTACTCAATGGGGTCGCCCTTTTCGGTATGGTAACCCTGTAAATCAGTGGTTCTCAACCTTTCTAATGCCGTGACCCCGCAATACGGTTCCTCATGTTGCGGTGACCCCAAACCAAAAAATAATTTTGATGGCTACTTCAAAACTGTAATTTTGCTAC
The DNA here is from genome assembly GCA_025379985.1 of Phyllomedusa bahiana. Lineage (NCBI taxonomy): Eukaryota > Metazoa > Chordata > Amphibia > Anura > Hylidae > Phyllomedusa > Phyllomedusa bahiana. Next base: position 103,643 of record JAODAL010009678.1, on the reverse strand, counting down.
ACGAGGGGTTACATATGTGTTACGCCTCTGAGCGGTACCTCTACTTGTCACATACATATAAAGGTACCACTCAGAGCCGTTACATAGATGTAACCTTATACAGGGGGGCCTGGGAGTGGTACTAGGGGGGTTACATATTTGTGACGCCTCTGAGCGGTACATCTACGTGTCACATACATGTAATGGTACCACTCAGAGCTGTTACATAGATGTAACCTTATACAGGGGGGCCTGTGAATGGCACCTGGGGGGTTACATATATGTGACGCCTCTGAGCGGTACCTCGACATGTCACATACATATAAAGCATAGTTGCCAACTTTTGAAAATGAAAAAGCAGGAGACATTAGTGGGCGCTACGCGCACCGCGGCAAAAATTTGCATGGCCACGCCCATCTTGACGGTATACCACGCCCCTTCAAAAACCCACACCTCCACCTAACTGCATAACGGCTTTGGAAGAAAGCCAGGTAGATGCCCTTATAGCCAGGTAGTAGCCCCCCATAACCAGGTAGTGCCCCTTACAGGCAGGTAGATGCCCCCTTGTAGCCAACTAGATGCCCTCTCTGTAGCCAGGTAGAGCCATATTTGTAGTCAGGTAGATGCCCCCCTTTGTTAGCCAGGTAGATGCCCCCCATTGTTTGCCAGGTAGTGCCCCCCATTGTTTGCCAGGTAGTGCCCCCCATTGTTTGCTAGGTAGATGCCCCCATTGTTTGCCAGGTAGTGCCCCCTCTGTTGGCCAGGTAGATGCCCCCATTGATTTCCAGGTAGTGCCCCCATTGTTAGCCAGGTAGTGCCCCCATTGTTAGCCAGGTAGTGCCCCCATCGTTAGCCAGGTAGTGCCCCCATGCCCCCATTGTTAGCCAGGTAGTGCCTCCATTGTTGCCAGGTAGACCCCCCATTGTAGCCAGGTGGTGCCCCATTGTAGCCAGGTAGTACCCCCTTTAGTAGCCAGGTAGTGCCCCCATTAGTAGCCAGGTAGTGCCCCCATTGTAGCCAGGTTGTGCCCCCTTTGTTAGCCAGGTAGTGCCCCCCATTGTTAGCCAGGTAGTGCCCCCCATTGTTAGCCAGGTAGTGCCCCCATTGTTAGCCAGGTAGTGCCCCCATTTTTAACCAGGTAGTGCCCCCATTGTTAGCCAGGTAGTGCCCCCCATTGTAGCCAGGTAGTGCCCCCCATTGTAGCCAGGTAGTGCCCCCCATTGTTAGCCAGGTAGTGCCCCCTCTGTTGCCAGGTATTGCCCCCATTGTATCCAGGTAGTGCCCCCTTTAGTAGCCAGGTAGTGCCCCCCATTGTAGCCAGGTAGTGCCCCCATTGTAGCCAGGTAGTGCCCCCTCTGTAGCCAGGTAGACCCCCCATTGTAGCCAGGTAGACCCCCCATTGTAGCCAGACAGTGCCCCCCTAAAACTAATAAAAATAAAATAATAAAATCCACTTACCTGACCAGGATCCTGCAGAGCGGCCAGCTCCAGCCGATCTCCTCAGCAGTGTCACAGGGGAAGTGAGAGCAGCCGCGCGTCACTTCCTCTGTGACGCTGACATGTGTGTACGGCGCACAGCGGCGCCGGACATACAGGGGGAGGAGGCAGGAGGGAGCGATCCCTCCTGCCTCCTCCCTGCACAGCGAGGTGCCGGGCGGGTAATCCGGGCGCAGCGGCCGCTTCACCCGCCTGTGGGAACGGACCGGCGGCGCCAGAGTAGCGCACCAGCGCTACTCCGGCGCCGCGGTCATTTAAAGGACCCCCGCCGTCTGCTGGCGGCGGGAGGAATGCCAACTCCCCCGGGAGGGCGGGAGGGGACCCCAAATAACGGGACCCCCCCGCCAAAAACGGGAGAGTTGGCATGTATGATATAAAGGTACCACTCAGAGCCGTTACATAGATGTCACCTTGTCCGAGAGGGGGGGGGAGGGGCAGGCTGCGATTGGCACATGAGGGGTTACATATGTGACCCCTCATGTGCCACTCACAGCCCCCCCTGTGTATATCATGTGATGGCTTTATGTGGTACAAGTAATATGTTACTAACCTGTTACTTGTACCACATACAGACATTACATGATGCTATGGATGTGTGTGTGTATGTTTTAAACTAAATTACCTTGCAGCCAGGAACAGCCCTGCACTCTCTGCACTGAGCACGGCAGGGCTGTTCCTGATGCTTGGATACATAGTGTGAGCACGTGATGCACGCACCGCCCACAAGTCCGTGCTCGCCGCAGCGCCGCTGACAGGAGCGGCTCACTGAGCCACCAATGCTGCGAGTAACGGCGCACAATGCTCCCCCTCCCTTCAGTAATTCAAACGGCGCCGCCACTGCACCTCCTCCCTGAATAGTGCGGCGCCCACAGCGCTCCTCCGCAAATCCGCAGCACCCAGCTCTCTGTCCTCACGGCGCCCCCCTCAGCTCTCCGGCCGGCCGGCGACCCCTGTGTTTTGGTCGTTCGACCCCCGCCGGGGTCGCGACCCACAGGTTGAGAACCGCTGCTGTAAATGGTGATTAGTAGAAACTGGAGAATAGGGCAAAAATATGTTTTCCTCCCATAGTCAGACTATATATATCTCCTGATGTAAAAATAAAAAGGTTTAACCCATTGCTATTTACTTGTTGGAGTTCATCTGCTTATCATCAGGTGTCAAGTGGGTTGAGTAGTCTCTCTATGTTCTTGAATCCTTTTAGGACGTCATTTGGTTGAGTGACACAATTCTTTGACCATTACTGAATTTGAGTTTATGATGAGGTTTTAACCCCTTAATGACACTAAATGTAAACCTACGCCCCAGTGCAACTAACATGCATAGGTTACAGCACAGGATGGAGCTGGCTCCATCCCCTGCTGTTTAACCTTTTAGATGCCGCAGCGATCACAGCCCCGGCATCATGATGAATGAGAACCGGTGCTGTGCACCGTTCCTCACTCCGGTCAGGGCCCCCGCGGTGAGATTGTGGGGCACAGATTGGTTAACATAGGAGCTGGAAGCCTGGTAGAGGCTTCATCGCCAGCATGCTTTTCGTTTTACTACTTCCTGCCTCAAGCAGGAAGTAGTAAGACAGACATCTTTGCATTGTCTACACCAGTGGTCTGCAAAGTGCAGCTCTTCAGGTGTTGGGAAACTACAACACCCATCATGCCCACTTATATAGATTATATAAATGTATGATAGGAGTTGTAGTCTTCCAACAGCTGGAGAGATGCACTTTGCAGACCACTGGTCTATACAATGCATTAGGCTGTATAAATTATTGTACACCCTAGTGGTCAAGCACCCTAGGGGGACTTAATGTTAAAGAAAAGAAAAAATGTAAAAGTGTAAAAAAAAAAAAAAAGTAGAAATTAAAAGTTCAAATCACCCCATTCACCATTTTACAAATAAAAAATTAAAAGTTGCACATATTTGGTATCACCACATCATAAAAAGTCACATCTATTAAAACCCCCCCCACAAACGCAAAAATTGTGGGGGGGGGGGGTTTGGTCATTTTATGGCTCCTAAAAATTTTAATAAAAGTGATCAAAAAAGTCGCATGTATTCCAAACTGGTGCCAATTAAAGGTACACTTCAGGACACAAAAATGCACCCTCACTCAAGCCTTTAGGTGAAAAAAAGTTACTGGTCGCAGAAAATGGCGCCACGGTGCAAATCCCTAAATTAGAAAATCTTTGGATTTTTTTTATGGTACTAAAACATAACAAAACACCTTAAAAATGCAAACAAGGCACAAGTACATTTTATTTTTACATTTTGACCCAGTTAGAATTTTTATTCAGTTTCCGAGTATATTCTATAGAACGGTGAATAATCAAACTACAACTAGTGGATTCTGTAAACAAAAGACAACACCTTTTCTCCACAGCAGCTTGAAAGCTCCTTCATGTTCTCTCATCAAATAAAGCAGGGATCTACTCAGATAATCACACTACAATTACTGGATTCTGTATACATATTTCTACGTGGTGCCTTCAGCTCCCTCTCATCAGATAAGAAGTGTGCTCTGCCCAAGCCCGGCCAGCAGCTCTTGTCTCTCTGCCTGGTCGTATCTAATGCAAGCTTTTAAGTAACTAAGGGCAGGTAAGGCAGCCTGTAGCTCTCTCAGGCTGCAATTTTTGTAATCACATATATTTAGAAAAGTGATTAAATACCCATTTTGGAGGATCCCGTGTCAACATTACATCGTGGCAAACCCCCTTTAATACAGTAAAATCTTTTAGATTTTATAATACTATAGTAGATATTAGTATTAAAAGTATTATTGTTTATAAAAATACAACACTAGTAAGATAATATTGTAATTATGTGAAAGTGATTTTTTTATTAACTACATTATGTTTTGTGTTAAAAAGAAAATAAATGTATCTGTGTTACACAAAAGGTTTTCCCTTCTGGTGACTATATACCATATGGCTATAAAACACGGCTCTCAAGCAATGAATGTGCTTCAGGACGAACCTGATGAAGTGTTTGTAGAAAGGAAAGATGTGTCCAGCATCCTACGAAATGAAAAATATTCTTTACTCCATGGTAGAAAGAAAAAGCAAAGTCTAACAGACTAACACTTACGCGTTTCCAGCCTCAAGGGAACATGCGGCCTGAAATGCCTAAATGTTAGTCTGTTGGACTTTGTTTTTTGTCTCTAACATGAAATAAAGTATATTTAACCTTGGAGGACGCTGGAAGCATCTCTCCTTTCTAACGATAATGCAGTTGTCTCTACAAATCCGTGCATCCGTTGGTCCGGATGCATGATGAAGTGTTTGTAACACGAAACGCGTTGTTTATTCTGAAATAAAGTTCTATCCATGTAATGAAAAGAACGCTTTGACTCCGGATTAACGCCTATCTGATCAACAGTGCCTGATCAGATCAACAGATAACTTCTGTGATGCAACAACTTCTGTATCACCTTGCTGGGAATATTACATCATATATTGTGATTTTGATGTGAAGATTTTGCTAATAAAGTGCTTTTTGAGTAGTGTGGTTTGTCTAATTAGAAAGATACGAACAGGCTTCTAATCAAGAATCAATTGTTGCCAATTATGCACTAAGGGTATGTTCACACTACGTTTTTGCGATCCACTTTTGGATCCGTTTTTCGCAAGCAAAACGGATCAAAAAACGTATCTAACAATGTGCAGTTTGATTTACATTGATTTCGCCATTCAGACGAGTGATCGCTGATGCGCTTTTATTTGCTTCTTTGTGATCCGCTTTTCGGATCCGTTTTAAGAATTGAGTTGTCATTTCTACTTGTGTTTTACGCAAGTGAAATCCCCATAGGAAATAATGGGGTGCGCTTTTGGAGCCTGAAAAACGGATCCAAAAGCGCAACACGCTTTTGGGTATGTTTTGGATGTGCTTTTGATACTAAAAGCGCATCCGAAAGTTGCATTGGATTAAAATTTAAATGTGTATGTATATATGTGTGTGTGTATATATATATATATATATTATATTATTATATTATTAAATGCTAATTGTTAAGTATTTATTAATAAGTATTAATTAATAATTGTATTAATAATGACTAATTATTACTAATTATTAATTGTTATTTAGCAATTTATAATAATTATTATTATTTAGGGGTAGAGTTAGAGTTAGGGATAGAGGTTGGGTTAGTAGGTTTAGGGGTTGGGTTAGAGTTAAGTTAAATCATTAATTGTAAATTAATAATTATTATTACGGTGTATTTGGTCATTTAATAGATTAAATTAATAAATAATAGTTATGAAAGAAAAGGCATTGAAAAACAGATCTGAAAAACACATCCAAAATCGCGTTCAAAACACATCCAGAAAAGCATCTGCAGCTGCGTTTTTGGATACGTTTTTTAGATGCAGTTTCTCTTCTGGTAAAAAACGGATAAAAAAACGGATCCAAAATGTTGTGTGAACATACCCTAAGGATGCAAGAGATATAAGTCCAAAAATAAAAAAAATTAAAATAAACTAATAAGACTGGTGTTGATTGAATGGTTCAAGAAAATCGAACTTCACGATTTTTTAGAACTCGAGCCAAAGCTTTTTATGGTCCATTCAAGAAAAATTTATGTTCGAGACATGCGCTTGATGCGCAATTTTCAGTTTAGCTTTTTGCTGCTTCCTGCAGTTTTGACGGCCTTCCAATCAGTGCACAGGACAGAGGAGTGGCAAAAACATCACCACTGAATGTGTAGGGATCTCATTGGCTGCTAAAATCACGACTCATATATGTTATATGTATGTCACTGTATTTCCTGTTGAACACACTGCTCTCTGCTTGCTTGCATGCATACCATTTCTCTGCAATTTTAGACAGGAAAAGCTGCTATTTAGATTAGTTAGGTGGGGAAAGCAAGCTTAGGGAATCATACAAAGCAATAGTTAGGGAGTTTTGTATTGCTGGCTGCTTTTCTCCCATCTTTATTCTGAGTGTCCAAAGATTCATTTCTCCAGTTTTGGGGGTACAGCTATTGCAGAAGACACCATCAGCAAATCTTCTATGGAAAGAAATCGATTTCAAATACTGGTTGCTTGCTGCAAATTTGATTGAGCACCCAAAAGTTCATTTTTCCAGTTTTGGGGGTACAGCTAGTGCAGAAAACACTGTTAGAAATATATTTCTTTCTATGGCAGATTTGTTAATACTATTTGCTTGCTGAAAATTTTTTGTGATTGAAGAAAAGTTCAGTTTTTCAATGTTGCTGCCAGAGTACTTCCATAAGACACCATTAAAAAATCTTTACCTTTTTAATATTTGTCTTTTTGAACATGGAGCAAACTAGAGGTGGTAAGCGATCAAGGAGGAGTGTAGGATGTGGAGCGAGAGGTAAAAGACAAGGCACTCCTTCCAGTGCTCTGGACAACACACAAGCGAGCACATCGTCAGTGGCAGGACCGTCAGGCCTGTCATCGCTTGGTCGGTTCCCTATGAATTTCAACACTGAAGAGCATCGCCAATCTGTTCTGCAGTGGTTAACACACCCTGCATCCAGCGTTTTTACCTTCTCTTCCTCTAAGTCATGGCCACAAATTTCATCATCATCAGTCCAACCTGAAGCAAACATGGGCCAAATGTCACCCAATATACAGACCACTGTGGATAATTTATATTCTGAAGACCTCTTTAATGACACAATGTGGTTGGGGTCAGAAGGTATTTCAAAAGATCAAGAGGCCAAAGAGGATGATTTTGTCTGCTGTGACACCCAATCGCTGATGCTCTCAGAGGATGCCTCACAGTGCCTCTGGCTTCTAGCCCGCAGCTTCAGGATGTAGACTGTCAAGAAGAGGAAGTCACCTGTAATGATGATGATGATGACATTGCGGATCCAACGTGGTCTTTTCAGCAGCAGCTGGTGAGCGCATCATCAGTGGACGATGATGGGTTAGTGTCAGTGTGGGTCCGGCCTCAGAAAGGGAGAAGGCGGTTGCATTAGTCCGCTGACATTACTCCGCCAACCGTGGTCAGTGGTGGCCGCGGCAACACCGCTACTAGGTTTTCACAGTCAAAGAGTTCATGGATCTGTGAAGCCTGGGCCTTTTTCGATCAAGCCTCAGATTCTCAAACTGATGTCATATGTCGGGTTTGCTTTCAACGCGTCAGTTTAGGAAAGAATATAAAGAGTTTAAGCACCACCAGCATGAACAGAGACAAGCATGTAATGCATGAATTGCTGTGGGAGAGTTACTTGGAGAAAAAAGGCTACACTGGTCCTGGGTTTCCAACCACTGTGACATCTTCTGCCTCCTCCTCCCCCCTCCACTTCCAAGCCCAATTAGTCCTTTGTTGCTGATGTGCCGGAACAGCATGAGCAAGCACCATCCCCAGTCCCAGACACCGTCAGCCGATTCCCACCACAGCAACAAAGCTTACACAGATTAACCTTCAGTGGTAAGAGGTTGGCACAGATTACAGGAGGAGGAAGAAGAGGAAGATCTAGTGCCCCTCAACACCGAGGCCTGGGAGATGCCGGCAGCATCTCACACATGAGTGCTTGGATGCTATATTACTTGCAACATGATCCACACATCAAGGCAATGAACAGCGATTACTGGGTGGCCAACCTTCTTGATCCACATTACAAATCTAAATTCAGCAATTTCCTTCCACCCACACAAATTGACAGTAAAATGCAGAAATTTGAGACAGTGCTCAATGACCAACTCGAGACATCTGTTGCATCTTCTTCACATCCTAATGTCACATTGGAACAACATCAGCAACGTGCCAGCAGTAGAATGGCAAGTAACAGGCAGTGTGGCAGAAGTCTACTGGGTGACATTTTTCACTTGTTTTTTACCATCTCAACAACGTCTGCAAGGCAGGGCAGCATTCAGACACACAGAGACTGCCTTAAAACCATGGTCCATGACTACCTGCGGCGCAACACAGACATTTTTGGAGTTAATCTGAACCCATTCGACTTCTGAGTGTCCAAACTGGATGAATGGCCTGAGCTTGCTTGACACGCCATACAAATTTTATCCTGCCCGGCAGCCAGCGATATCTCAGAACGCACATTCAGCACAGCTTTAAGAGTGACAGGCTCAAATACTTTATTGCTTTCAATGGCTAACTGAAAAGATGAGGTGTCAGGGCCATCTTTTCCATTGGACACTCTAGGCAGTTGCCCGGGGGGGCCCACAAGTCTAGGGGCCCCAAGTGTTGTATGTATGTCCCTGGAATACAAGAAACATACCCTGGATCCTTTGGTTGGCTTTGCTTATTTAATGGTTTGGGTGTTTTTAGGATGTACAAACAGTTAAAAACCATGGTGAAGGGAGCCAAAGGCTTCCTGCCTTGCCAAATAGTTTTGTAGGCTGGAGGTATCCAGACATGAGTGACATGAGAATATGGGTGTACTTAGGGGGAGGAGGGTGCTCTAGGCATGGCCAAATGCGATATGCATTTGGCAGGACCCACTGCAGTGCTATGCCCAGGGGCCCATAATTCTGTTAAGACGGCTCTGTGAGGCGTAGCTATAGAAGGTGCAGCGGTAGCAGCCGCTATGGGGCCCTGCATCCTGAGGGGGCCCAAAAACTTCTTTGATACATAAGAAGACACCGGTATTGGAATTGGCACATGGTAACTGGCAGAGGTGCCAATAGGGCAGTACTCCTGCCCCCTATAACTACGTGCCTGCCAGCTGAACCTCTATGTTCCCTGTTGGGATATTCTTGCTGCCACCACATATTTGACATGTTCTTGGGCCCTGGTGCAAAAAGTGATAGGGTGCTCCCTCCAGTTCCCATGTGCCATTTCCAAAACCGGTGTCTTCTTATGTGCCAAAGGGGCCCTGTAGCAGCTGCTACTGCTGCACCTCATATAGCTACGTTGTCCTCATCTTTTCAATTAGCCATTGAAACGAATGAATTATTTTAGCCTCTCAATTTTTTACTGTGACTCACAGAGCCAAATTTTCTTCACTAAGTTGTTCCACATATCCATTTTACTCTAATAGAGAGTAATTATGGCTTCTCCTCACCTGTATAGGTATAAAAATTAACCTGAACATCATCTCCCATCGACTTTAATGGGGTGCGAAACTCGAACCGAACTTCTCAAAATTAGAGGTTTGACTCGAACTTGAACTTTTTATGGTTCGCTCATCTCTAAACAAGACCCCAGACCAAAAGCTCAACTGAGATAGCACAACCAGAGATAGCGGTCCTCTACAAGCGCAGACGGTATCCATTTATATTGTAGTGATGTTGTGAAAGTCACCCAATCCCTCCACACCACATTAAATTTTTCGAGAGTCTGAGTGTCTGTTCTAAGCTCTGCCATTCTCTGAATATGGAAGATTTCTTTAAAGCATTCGGTAACAGATGGTACCTGTGTAGACCTCCATTTACTAGGATCAAAAATCTGGCAGCTACCAGCAAAAACTGAAATTGGGCCAAACCCTGCATTTGACAGGGCAGATTCCAAAAAACACCAATCAATCGTGTCAAACACCTTTTCAGCATCCAGGGACAACAACATAAAAGGGATTCGGGCTTGCTGTGCCTGATGAATGAGAGAAAATCTTCAGTGTATTATCGCGGGCCTCCTTCCTTGACACAAAGCCAACTTGATCTATATGCACTATGTTTTCAAGTATGGTGCCAAGTCGTACCACAATAATCTGTGTTCAGCAACAAAATAGGCCTACAACTGGAGCAAAGAAGTGGGTCTTTCCCTGGTTTAGGGATCACAGTTATATGTGCTTGTAAGAAAGAGGGAGGAAACGGTTGGACACTGGAGACTGTGTTAAAAGATAGCAATAGTTTTCCTGAGAGTTCCTCTTTGAACACGTTATGGAATTTAGCCATGAACCCATAAGGATCAGATCTCTTTCCAGCTGGCAGAGAGGTTATGGCATGCCATAGTTCCATAGTTGAGGAGGGGGCATCTAAGGCTGCTAACCTATCTGAATTAAGTTTAGGAAGGGAAGCTATTGCCATGAAAGCTTTAAGGGCCTCTGCCGCTGATGTATTTGGGGATATACAAAAAGTAGAAGGAAGAATATGCAATTGCTGATAATAAGTATGACAGCTATCAAGAATCTATGGGGTGCGGAACGTTGTTTTGCCTTGATTAGTTTTAGTCAAGTGTATGTAGACTGTAGCCCTTTAAGTTTGAATGCTGACTCTCTTTAGTCTAGCCTCATGCTTAATAAGAATATCCCTAACTAGTGATGAGTGAGCCCTAAAAAGTTCGATTTCGAGTTGAACCTCAAAGTTAGAGAGGTTCAGTTGAACGTTCAAGTCGAACGTGAATTTCGAACCCCATAAAAGAATGATGAATGACTGATGTTAATAGATGACTGATGGAATGTGTATTTCACATTGTGAAGAAGACATGTTACAGTTTACTAGTCGGTGACATCGGAAACAGGAGCAACAAAATTGTCAGAGACCCATGCTTGACTCATTTTGATAAATGTCAAACAATCCTCATTCTCAGGGGGAAGACGGATATGTTTGTCAGTTATCACCCCGCCAGCTGTGGTGAATGTGCGAGATAACACTGGTTGCTGGGCAGGATAACATTTCTGTGTCGAGCGATCTCAGGCCATTCATCCAGTTTGGATACCCAGAATTTCAATGGGTCCAGATTAAGTCCAAAAACATCGGTGTTGAGCCGCAGGTAGTCATGGACCATGGTCTTAATGCGGTCTCTGTGTGTCTGAATGCTGCCCTGCCTTGCAGGCGCTGGTAAGGTGGTAAACATGGATTGCAAAATGTCACCCAGAAGGGTTCTGCCACACTGCCTGTTGCTGCTGCGACTGCTTTCCATTCTACTGCTGCTGCATTGCTGACGTTGTTCCACTGTGATATTAGAATGGGAATAAGACGCAAAAGATGTCTCGAGTTGGTAAATGAGCACTGTGTCAAATTCCTGCATTGTACTTTCAATGTGTGTGGGTGGAAGGAAATTGCTCGCTTTTGTCTTGTAACGTGGATCAAGGAGGGTGGCCACCCAGTAATCGCTGTTCATTTTGATTGCCTTGATGCGTGGATCATGTTACAGGTAATGTAGCCTCCAAGCACTCATGTGTGAGATGCTGCCGGGATCTCCCAAGCCTCGGGGTTGAGGGGCACTAAACAGATCTTACTCCTCCAGTAATCTGTGTCAACCTCTTACCACTGAAGGGTAATCGGTACCGGTGGTGTTAACCCCTGCCTCATTATCCTCCTTCACTTCCTCATCCTGACCATCACCAGAGTCGTGGCTAGCCTCATGCACTCTACTTTATGAGCTGAACTGCCGTCTTGTATTTACTATTTTGCCATAGGCAAACTTAAACTCTATCAGTTCTCAATCTATAAAACACTAAAACGTAACTTTTATTATCTATAACACATAACCTCTATACACACTATTTAAAAACTTGATTTCTAACCTCTCAATTAATCCCTTTCTAATTGTGAAGGAATAACTCCTTTTCTATTATCAAGTCTGGTGGAACACCCCCTATTAACAGGAGAACCTTATATACACATTGATTTACTAACTCCAATATGGGATCCCAAACATCCTACTTGGGCAGTCATCCCTAATCCGATGGACATAAAACATTTAAGGTTTCCTTGTGAGACACTCTGCAGCGGGTGACACTGTAGACAGAGGTGAGAAATCACAATTTAAAATGTCATGCCTAACCTCCCCAATATGTTTCACCAGCTAAACTGGCTTCATCAGTGGATGAATCATCCTCTTTGGCCTCTTGATCTATTGAAATGCTTTCTGACCCCAATTGTGTCATCAAAGAGGTCTTCAGAATATGGACTATCTAGAGTGGTCTGTATATTGGGTGACATTTGGCCCATGTTTGCTTCAGGTTGGACTGATGGTGATGGAATTTGTGGCCGTGACTGAGAGGAAGAGGAGATAAAACCACTGGATGTAGGATGTGTTAACCACTGAAGAACAGATTGGCGATGCTCTTCAGTACTGAGATTCATAGGGAACCGACCAAGCGATGACAGGACTGTCAGTCCTGAGAATGACGATATGCTCGCTTGTGTGTTGTCCAGAGCACTGGAAGAAGTGCCTTGTCCCGTACCTCTGGCTCCACGTCCTACAACCCTCTTTGCTCGCTTACCACCTTTAGTTATCTCCATGTTCAAAAAGATAAATATTAAAAAGGTAAAGATTTGGTAACGGTCTCTTATGCAAGAACTCCACCACTAACACTGAAAAACTGAATTTTTTTTCAATCCAAAAAATTTGCAGCAAGCAAACAGTATTTGAAATAGATTTTTTTTTATGGGAGATTTGTTAATGGTCCCTTATGGAAGAACTCTGCCAGCAACACTGTAAAACTGAAGTTTTCTTCATTCCCAAATTTGCAGCTAGCAAACAGTATTTCAAATAGATTTCTACTCCCTGCCATCCCTTTAGCCAACCAAACCAGTCTTTATTGTTGTTGACAGTAATAATTGGTAGCAAAGATTCAAACCCCGCAGCCACTTGAACTCTCACTTTAAATTCATCAGGTACCCCCTTTGGGAACTTTATAGCATCAATATATGCATGAATGTCAAAGCCTTCTTTCTTCTCCTGGCTCTCACTGTCTCATTCATGTGGCTATCCTCTAACCCCACACTCATTATGTGAAGTGGGATGAATAGTTTAGTTAGGGCATGTTGTCCAGTCCAATTACCCTCCAGCCTGGTCCTGACTTTGAGATCTCCACATATCCAATATACATCCCCTATGGATAGTGCTTGATTCTGTAATTTGCTGCCACTGATGTTACTGTATGTGGTGCAGTACCCTTTGGTACTAAAGTTACCCAGGAATCTGCCATTTCCCATACCACAGGTACAGCAGATGCAATTACCTGGGTACACTATAATCCCAACCTCTAGCCTCAATGTTTTTGTGGTATTCGAGTACCTGGCCTTCCATTCCTCACAGACAATGTGGTTTGTGGTGGAGTTGGTGTATGGACTAAGAAGACATTCCTGTATTGATACAGGAATAGCTAATGGGACAGTGCTTATATCAGGACTAGCAGCTGAACAGACATAAGTTTGTTTTATTGTGCTGGTTAGCTGTATACTTAATCCATTCCACAAGTTTTTGTCCGAGAACCCGGTCTATACCCTCATGGTGTCATCAGAGGTGGAAACAGCTATGGCTGTCATGCTCTGGCGAGTCTGTATATGGATCAAAAGTGGGTTTACAGGTGTGGGTACTGGAACTCCCAACCGTTTCTCTGGGTTTGTATTCATGTCAACAGAATTTTTCTTGAAATCCCCATCGTGCCCCACCCTCGTATATAGGCTCCCAGGACATATACTTCTCCATCAGTCTTGTGAGGGTTTTCAGTGGTTAAGGTTAGGGGCATACTCTTGCTTGTTATTCCCTGTTCTTGACAGGTTCCAGTTTTTGTTAAACTCATCCTTGTCAGTAGGGGCTTCCCCTGTTTATCTTTCCTGTTCAATGCAGTCTGTATCCCCAGTCTTCTCTTGTGTTCCATCCCACAGCACCCCAGGAGTAGCAGGAGCGTCCCCAATACTCATCAGTCACACACAAGTATATGAACAGTGCAGTGGAAGATTGTTCATTGTAGATGTTACACTGTATGGGTACCTCGGGACAGCATACCACATCACAAAAATCAAAGGAATGAGTACTGGTTGAGTTACACCAAAAAGGGACTATCCCTCTTTCCTTTGTAATGGATACTGCAGGGTTCTGACTAAGAGTTAAGACAACACAACTATTCAGCGCCAGTAGGAGCAGTATTCGCTTCATCTCTGGCGGCTGGTGCGATCTTACAGTGGGAAGCGTGAATCCAGTTGGGCTTTGGTGCCACCTTGACAGATGGGGTCGGGGTCAACAGGACTTGGTACGGTCCTTCAAATCTCGGCTCCAAGGTTTTAGACCTGACCTTCTTCACATAGACTTATGGGCAGCAACATCTGAATCAGGATCTGGAATGGAAGAGAAAACTCTCGAATGTATAACAGACAAATTTTTAGCCAACGCAGTGACATATGTGGGCATGACATCATTTTGTAGCTGCAACTGCTGGGGAAAATACGTACCTAGCCTTGGGGCACTGCCAAACAGGATGTCAGCTAACTGTCCCCAGGGTATGTATCCTTGTGGGTTGGGTGCCGGTTTCCTTTTGCACCACTAACAGCTAACGTTCTTCCTGCTTATCACCTTCTGCGGACTGTTTGGCAGCTTGGTCAGCCAGATAATTTCATCTCGCCTCTTCTGTATTCAGCTTCCCATGTGCCTTGATTTTCAGTATAGCCGCTGTTCGTGGCAGCAGCAGTGCATCCATCAAGACCTGAATGGCTTACCCATGTTTCACCGGGGTTCCTGTAGCCATGAGAAATCCCTGTGCTTTCCATGGAGGTCCAAAGTCATCGGCGACCCCGAAAGTATACATTGAATCTGTATATATGTTGGCTGTTTTGCTTCATCTTCTAGACACAGAACTGTCAGATCATGCGCTAATCTTTTAAGAATTGGCCAACATCTTTCCTCAAGGTACAGATTTCCTATGGGGAGTCCCATCCCCTATAGTGAAAGGCAAAAGTGCTAACCACTAAGCTACAATCCAGGTCTTTACTGATCTTGTATTTTAGGATACTTGACATAAACAGACCTCTGACTAAACACAGTAATATGCACCAATCTGGACTGAGGGTAAAGTTCATCTACAAAATACTCTATGAACAGCAGTTCGCTTTGTCTCAGGGTAGTGCATTATAGATAAGATGAGTGCAAAGCAAACAATGTGTAGGAGAGATTTGCTCATTGACTGCAGACAGAAAACATCCAGGAGCGCTTTACTATGAGGCGGCGGGTGGGGCCTCCATGTTGCCAGATTTAATACCACAGGTTATACTAAAAATAGGAGCTGGATTTATAATCAATCAAGGTCCCGAAGCCGACTCCAGCATAAAAATCTCCCCGATATGGACTAAAGCTGCGGCTTGTTATAACTCACATCTACAAAGCTGAATGTACAGGGTAGAGAGAGCTCAAGGGAAAGGGGCGACTGCAGGAAAGGGCTCTGCCCGGCTACACCGTGTGTATAGGGAGATTGTATTACTGCTTAACAATACATACAAGGGCGAGCAGCCGGGCTTATCTGCAGTGTGTAATGACTGAGGAGCACAGAGGAGGAGGGAAGATTCTCTCCTCCGGCCACTGATTTCTTTACAATCAGGAGTGACGAGAGAGCAGAGAGGAGAGGTTGGTGGTGGCTGAAGGACCTGTGATGATGATCATGTGACAAAAACGGGTGGGGTCAGCAGAGGTGGCTGAAGGACCTGTGAAAATGTCACTTCCTGTCACATGACCATTATCAGGTCTGTGATATGCCATTACTAACCCCACCCTCTGGTAGTGACATCATCACAGGTCCTTCTGCCACAGATGCTGACACCGCCCCTTCTGTCACATGACATCATCACAGGTCCTTCAGCCACCACTGTCCACTCCGCCTTCAGGTCACTTTCGTCAAGCGCCCAGGACACAAAGGTCTGACTGCAGCAAGGTCTGAGGAGAGAAGGAAGAGCCCGGGACACAGAGGTCTGACGGCAGCGAGGTCTGACAGGAAGGAGGAAGGCCCGGGCACAGGTTGACTCAGGAGTCTGACGGAAAAGCAGACAGAGGTCTGCCCAGCGGGGTAGGAAGGAAGCGCCGGGACACAGAGATCTGACTGCAGCGAGGTCTGAGGAGAGAAGGAAGCGCCCGGGACACAGAGGTCTGACTGCAGCGAGGTCTGAGGAGAGAAGGAAGCGCCCGGGACACAGAGGTCTGACTGCAGCGAGGTCTGACAGGAGAGAAGGAAGCGCCCGGGACACAGAGGTCTGACTGCAGCGAGGTCTGAGGAGAGGAGGAAGCGCCCGGGACACAGAGGTCTGACTGCAGCGAGGTCTGAGGAGAGAAGGAAGTGCCCGGGACACAGAGGTCTGACTGCAGCGAGGTCTGACAGGAGAGAAGGAAGCGCCCGGGACACAGAGGTCTGACTGCAGCGAGGTCTGAGGAGAGGAGGAAGAGCCCGGGACACAGAGGTCTGACTGCAGCGAGGTCTGACAGGAGAGAAGGAAGCGCCCGGGACACAGAGGTCTGACTGCAGCGAGGTCTGACAGGAGAGAAGGAAGCACCCGGGACACAGAGGTCTGACTGCAGCGAGGTCTGAGGAGAGAAGGAAGCGCCCGGGACACAGAGGTCTGACTGCAGCGAGGTCTGAGGAGAGGAGGAAGTGCCCGGGACACAGAGGTCTGACTGCAGCGAGGTCTGAGGAGAGAAGGAAGCGCCCGGGACACAGAGGTCTGACTGCAGCGAGGTCTGAGGAGAGAAGGAAGTGCCCGGGACACAGAGGTCTGACTGCAGCGAGGTCTGACAGGAGAGAAGGAAGCGCCGGGACACAGAGGTCTGACTGCAGCAAGGTCTGACAGGAGAGAAGGAAGCGCCGGGACACAGAGGTCTGAATGCAGCAAGGTCTGACAGGAGAGGAGGAAGAGCCCGGGACACAGAGGTCTGACTGCAGCGAGGTCTGAGGAGAGAAGGACGAGCCCGGGACACAGAGGTCTGACTGCAGCGAGATCTGACAGGAGAGAAGGAAGAGCCCGGGACACAAAGGTCTGACTGCAGGGAGGTCTGACAGGAGAGAATGAAGCGCCCGGGACACAGAAGTCTGACTGCAACGAGGTCTGACAGGAGAGGAGGAAGCACCGGTGACACAGAGGTTCTGACTGCAGTGAGGTCTGAAGGAGAAGGAAGGCAGGGACACAGAGGTCTGACTGCAGCGAGGTCTGACAGGAGAGAAGGAAGTGCCGGGACACAGAGGTCTGACTGCAGCGAGGTCTGACAGGATAGAAGGAAGTGCCCGGGACAAGAGGTCTGACTGCAGTGAGGTCTGACAGGAGAGAAGGAAGCACCCAGGACACAGAGGTCTGACTGCAGCGAGGTCTGACAGGAGAGAAGGAAGCGCCCGGGACACAGAGGTCTGACTGCAGCGAGGTCTGACAGGAGAGAAGGAAGCACCCGGGACACAGAGGTCTGACTGCAGCGAGGTCTGACAGGAGAGAAGGAAGCGCCCGGGACACAGAGGTCTGACTGCAGCGAGGTCTGACAGGAGAGGAGGAAGCGCCCAGGACACAGAGGTCTGACTGCAGCGAGGTCTGAGGAGAGAAGGAAGCGCCCGGGACACAGAGGTCTGACTGCAGCGAGGTCTGAGGAGAGAAGGAAGCGCCCGGGACACAGAGGTCTGACTGCAGCGAGGTCTGAGGAGAGGAGGAAGCGCCCGGGACACAGAGGTCTGACTGCAGCGAGGTCTGACAGGAGAGAAGGAAGCGCCCGGGACACAGAGGTCTGACTGCAGCGAGGTCTGACAGGAGAGAAGGAAGCGCCCGGGACACAGAGGTCTGACTGCAGCGAGGTCTGAGGAGAGAAGGAAACTCTGGGACACAGAGGTCTGACTGCAGCGAGGTCTGACAGGAGAGAAGGAAGTGCCCGGGACACAGAGGTCTGACTGCAGCGAGGTCTGACAGGAGAGAAGGAAGCTCCCAGGACACAGAGGTCTGACTGTAGCGAGGTCTTACAGGACAGAAGGAAGCGCCCGGGACACAGAGGTCTGACTGCAGCAAGGTCTGACAGGAGAGGCCACTTGATTCCTTCCTGCAGAGGTCGGTAGATGAGGAGAGCATTGAGGGCGGAGGAAGGACTGGATTTGCAGGTAAGTGGGCGATTTCTGAGGACACGAGATTCCAGGCGACAGGAATTCTCCGGACTCCATGTTGTTGTTCTTCCCATCAGCCTCGTTGTTGCGGTGACCCATTTATGACTTCAGAAGGTGTTATTTTATTAACTAGGTTCAGACATGAGTTTGTTGCTTGCAGAGACACCAGGACATGTGGGATTCCAAATGGAGAGGTTCAGGCGAGGGATGGGGCCGGGGGCTTATATAAGCCTCTACCGATGATACCAGGAAGGAGGATGATGACTCTACAATCAGACAGTGACTATATCCCAGGACTGGAGAGAACTGTGCGAGCAGGAAGGGCTTAATGAGGAGCAGCCGAGAGTCTCCAAATTTCTCTCCAATTAGCTCTATAACTGCTGTGACAATAGTGAACGCTGCTAGGTCCTAGTATAGAGAAGATTACATGGAAAACTACTGACCTGACACAGATGTCTGGAGGATCCGGCTCCATAGTGTAGAGGAGGTTACATAGAGAACTGCTGATCTGACACAGATGTCTGGAGGATCCTGGCTCCATAGTATAGGGGCTTTTGAGGAGAAAATTACAGCACAGCACAAGGGGCGTGTCCGGACCAGGGCTGAACTAAATATCAGGCAGCCAATCACAGCAAAGTGGACATGGTCCAACCGAAGGCTTCAGATTTAGCTTTAGACACTTACAGATCAGCTAATAGCTGCTATACTAAGTGATTTAGGTTATACGGACCAATTGCAAAAGAGCATATTTTTACTGTGTCCATCATTACAGATATTATCTTTGCAGTGAGCAAACTCCTTTAAATACACTGGATAATAGCACTATATGAATTATTATAATATTAGATACCTGAGCACAACATAATATCACACATGATAGATTAAGATACACTTGATAAGTAGCACTATATGAATTATAATATTAGATACCTGAGCACAGCATAGTATCACACATAATAGGCTAAGAGATTTAGCATCTTACATCCTGTATAATGAACTCTATAGAAGTAAAAAACACAGCAGTTTTTTGGGGGACTTTTTTATACATTTTAAATCCCCAAATATTGAAATAAAAATTGGTCAAAAAGTCTTGTGTTCTAAAATAATACCAATAAAAATTACTCTTCAGTCCACAGAAAAACAATCCCTCACTTGTGTCCATAGGCCAGAAGACTAAAAGTTATGAGTAGCAGAAAATGGCATGCCAAAACAAATTGAAGAAATAAAAAATGTTTATTTTTTTAATTCTAAAATATATAAAAAACTGTGGTGCAATTGTGTTTTTTTTCATATTCTATCTCACAAAGAATTTTCTTTTTTGAGTTTTGACATTTATTGAAATTCATTGGATGCAGGTTGATTCTGATATAGCAGAGGACGCCCTGTTTTCATCACACTCTGTTAGTTGGTTGATTGCCTTCTGCACCATTTACCAATGGTCACATCCTACCCTATGTAGCACTCTCTCCCTGTTGTTTTCATTGTTATTTGCATTACATAATATGGTGCGGTCAATGGCACCATTTAAAAGTGTGTTTTGTTCTACAAAGGTCTATATAAAGCGAGAAAAACAGGAAGGCTCTAGGAAGTTAGGAATTAAAAACTAATAGAAACATAACTGCAGTGGGAAGGGGTGAACTTGGGAGTATTCGATTCTTGTGTTCTCCTAGAGATCAGTGGTTTTCTCTCCTCAGTGATAACCCCTGCACGCTCAGCCGCAGTCTATCCTGGTAGTTATTGCTAGCAGTCCTACACCGATATAGTGTCTCGTACATTGTACATGAGCAGCACTGAGGCTCCAATGCTCCACACTCATACTGGTCACTGTGGGGTCACACATAAGCCTTGGGATGCAGCTGCCACTGAACGGGATAAGGCGAGGACTGGGAGTGTATTATCCAGTCTGTGTGGAGTCAGTGATATACAGCGACCCCCCCACTGAAGCTGATTGTTAATAAAGCTTGAAATGGTCAATGTGATTAGTCTCCCTACCCTAATATAATGTATTTTTAAATTTTGTATTAATAAAGTAACAAGTTCTTAAGAAGAGGGCTAGCCTAGGGAGTTATCGCAGGCGTTGTTTGCCGGACACTGCGGTAGCAGAAACGGAAGAGAAATGTGTTTACTTGCCTGAGGAGGAGTTGTTCAGGCATCCGAGCACCGCATATTTCAAGTCCACGGACTACTAAAAAGTAAGTGAGCGGTTTAATTTTTTTGATTGTTAACATCCCTACCCCAGTATCAGCCGTGTGTCAGGTCCTCACTGTCTGGGGAAATGGCTTCATATTGCTCTTCTCACCTGATGCATCAAGTCCTTCATCAGTTATAACATAAAGCGGTTTTCCCAACATGAATATTTCTGTTATATCCACAGCGTGTCCCATAAATGTCTGATTAGATGAGGGTCTCACCTCTGGGGAGCAGACCCGACCCTCATGGAGATGGGGCCACTGCATCCAGGTGGAGAATGAGCAGAGAGGTGGCCACACATGTACAGGGGTCTCTGCAGTCACTTCTATAGAAGACAAAGACCCAGCCAAACATGACCCCCAAAGGTCTGGCGTTTATCAGACATGGAATATCCTGTGGATGTGCTGGGAACACCCTGTATCCATGTGGTGATGGTTCTGAGAAGCTGCTTCTCCTCTATCTCCCATAGGTTCTCTATGTCACACATGATGTGGCCCCTGTATGACTTGGGGACCCTCCTTTCTCCATAAAGGTGCCTGCAGTACTAAAACCTTCCAGTTCATCCAGTTTTCTCCTATTCTCATACACAGTGTTCCTTCTCCTGAATGACCCACCAATGATGGACACAGACATGAATGAGGTCACCAGAAGAATATTAGACCTTACCTGGGAGATCCTCCACCTGGTGACTGGAGAGGTAAACTTATTTATATTTTTATCATCTTTATTATCTAACAAGTCAATGATAGAAGAGAAATCCATAATAGGAGAAATCTGGCGTCCTGTGTAAGAGCTTCAAGAGCTTCCAAGTGATAAACTGAGCAGTGGAAAACCTGAAGATTAGCCCCCAGTGTAGTCAGTTATGTATCATGGGAACCAATGCAGCCACAGTAATGTTATATGAGTAATGAGAATGGTAAGTCACCCATTATACTGAGGAGGAGACTGCCCGGAGGAGCCAAGGGAATCAGATTATGTATAAATATATCAAAGGTCAATTTGGAGATCTCTCCCATGATCTATTTATACCCAGGACTGGATCCAGGACAAGGGGCATACTCTATGTCTAGTGAAAATAAGGTTTCTACATAAACATAGAAAGGGATTTCTTATTGTAAGAGCAGTAAGAATTCAAAAAGTTTCTGAATGCATTAATATGAGTGTAATAATATAAGAAGTTATAGTGACCAAGGATTTTGAAGAAGGGTCACTGATACAGGGATTTATTCTGATTGCCAGATTGGAGTCGGGGAGGAATTTTTTTTCCCCTAAAATGAGGATAATTGGCTTCTACTTAATCAAGGTTGTTTTGCCTTCCTCTGGATCAACCTACTGAACTGGGTGGACATCTTTCTTTTTTGGCATTACAAACTATGTACTGTGTTACTATAGCCTGAAGGAAAGGGGGGAAATATTACACTGTAACTGTAACAAGAGGCATGCCAACATAGAAGAGGGTTCTTTACTATAAGAACAGTGATAATCTGAACCTTTGTACCAGAGGAAGTCACAGCTCAGAAGTCCACGTGTCCTGGACGTCTCTCAGGGAAGGAATATTAGTTCTAGTTACTAGATTTCTGGAGATCGGTCACTGATCCAGGGATTTCTCTCCATTCACAGGATTACACAGTAGTGAAGAAGACGTCAGGTGACTGCGTGACCCCCAGCAGCTGTCCCTGTGTGTCAGGAGGATGGAGCCGGGGCCCCATCATAGAGCCTCCCCCGCACTCACTGATACATGAGAGGGACAATAAGCCGAAGATCCTAGACCTCACCAACAAGATGACGGAGCTTCTGACTGGAGAGGTGACGCTGCTGCTGGGAATGCTGGGACAATATACAGTAACACCACTGGAGAGGTCTGGGTGATGACCATCTCATTTTGTGTGTCAGGTTCCATAAGGTGTCAGGAGGTCGCTGTCTATTTCTCCATTGAGGAGCGGGAGTATTTAGAAGGACACAAGGATCTGTACAAGGACGTCATGATGGAGGATCTGGAGAATCACCGGCCTCTTATGTCACAAGGTAAGGAGATACAGCTGGTTTCATCTTTCTTATCGCTTTAGGTGCAAGATGGCTTATCACCATTCACTGACCCTCATGGAGTTGGGTCCATTCTATCCAAATGGAGAATGAATGGAGAGGTGGCCACACATGTGCAGGGGTCTCTTCATTAACCACAGCAGTTACCTGTAGTGGTGCCGTCATCTATCACACATTATGGAATATCCTGTGGCTGTGTTGGGAACACCTTGTATCCATGTGGTGACGGCTCTGAGAAGCTGCTTCTCCTCTGCCCCCAGAGGTTCTGTATGTCACACATGATGTGGTCCCTGTATGATTTGGGGCCCCTCCTTTCTCCATAAAGGCGCCTGCAGTACTAGAACCTTCCAGTTCATCCAGTTTTCTCCTATTCTCATACACAGCGTTCCTTCTCCTGAATGACCCACCAAGGATGGACACGGACAGGAATGAGATCAGCAGAAGAATATTAGACCTCACCTTGGAGATCATCCACCTGGTGACCGGAGAGGTAAAATTCTCTAGATTTCTATCATCTTTATTATCTAACAAGTCAATGATAGAAGAGAAAATCCATAATAGGAGGAATCCAGCGTCCTGTGTAAGAGCTTCAGGAGCTTCCAAGTGATGAACTGAGCAGCGGAAAACCTGCAGATCAGCCCCCAGTATGGTCAGTTATGTATCATGGGAACCAATGCAGCCATAGTAATGTTATAGGAGCAATGAGAATGGTGAGTCGCCCGTTATACCGAGTAGGAGAGGCAAGGAGGAGCCAAGGGAATAATATGGTTGGGTTCAGCCTGGAGCGTTAGATGCCTTTAACTATTTTGTTATTTATATAGAAACATAAAAGATGACGGCTAGAGAAGAGCGGGCACTTAAATTATGTCCCTCTTATAGATGGTCAGACGCTGGAGACCAACTTGAGAACAGTTACTACGTTCTCAGCAGAATGCAGGTATGAGAATCTGCACCATGAAGAGATGGGTGCTGCAAACTGGCATCATCTCCACTTTTTAACCATATTTGACCACTAGTCTAGTTATATAGTTAGAGTTATACCACCACTAAATAGTGAATGAATAATACCCCCACACCGTGACAACATAGTGACTGAATAATACTGGCACATTATGAACATTGCAGAGCAGTGTTCCTATTGACCTCTGTGCCAAGTCCAGACGTGTCTTGGACGTCTCTCAGTGCAGGAATAATATCAGTTCTAGCCACTAGTTTTCTGGAGATCGGTCACTGATCCAGGGATTTCTCTCCATACACAGGATTACACAGTAGTGAAGAAGACGTCAGGTGACTGTGTGGCCCCCAGCAGCTGTCCCTATGTGTCAGGAGGATGGAGCCAGGGCCCCATCATAGAGCCTCCCACACACTCACTGATAAATGAGAGGGACAATAAGCAGAAGATCCTAGAACTCACCAACAAGATGACTGAGCTGCTGACTGGAGAGGTGACACTGCTGCTGGGAATGCTGGGACATTATACAGTAACACCACTGGAGGGGTCGGGGTGATGACCGTATCATTTTGTGTGTCAGGTTCCTATAAGGTGTCAGGATGTTGCTGTCTATTTCTCCATGGAGGAGTGGGAGTATTTGGAAGGACACAATAATCTGTACAAGGACGTCATGATGGAGGATCTGTTGAAGGACATGAAGATGGAGAACCTGGAGGATCACTGGCCTCTTATGTCACAAGGTAAGGAGATGGAGCTGGGTTATCTTGCCTATTACAGAACAGCATGCAATGGCAATTAGCAGCCTCTAAGGCAAGTAGGTTATTGGTGTATATAAAAAGAGGCCTAAACTTGTGGGACAGGGATGTAATATCACCGCTGTATAAAGCATTGGTGCGACCTCACTTTGGAATCTGCAGTTCAGTTTTTGGCAAAGACGAGCAACCAAACTAATAAGGGGAATGGAGCATCTTAGCTTTGAGGAGAGGTTAGAAGAATTAAACTTATTTAGTCTTAAGAAAAGATGGTTCTGGAGAGACATGATCAGTTTATATCAGTATATAAATGGCTTCTACAAAAAAATATGGGGAAAAGCTATTTCATGTAAAACCCCCTCAAGTGACAAGGAGGAGAAAATACTTCTTCACTATGAGAACTGTAAATCTGTGAAATAGCCATCTGAGGAGCTGGTCACAGCAGGAACAGGTGAGGGTTTCAAGGAAGGCTTAGATATTTACCTGAAATTAGAAAATATTAATATGTACAAAACGGGCAAGATTTATTCTGATTTCATATCAGATAGCGAGAAATAATGCATGTGTGTCTTTTTAGATAGTGTATATAAACTTCTGGTTTCAACTGAATGTCTTTTTTCAATCGTACTAACTATGTAACCATTACTCCGGGTGCAGGGTGATATTGGTGGCCATGTTAGAGATCTAAAAAGGGAATATGTCATCTGAAAATAACATATTGGGCGACATGTAAGAATGGGCTTTTCGCCCGATTTCTGGCGTAACCTGCGCCTCACCGGCCCGAATCCACTATCGGACGCAGGGATGTGGTGTTAGGCGCAGCTTTCGGCACTTTCAGTTGCACCTCGCATGAAAGGCAGGCAATGGGCGCGGTGTAGGCGTTCCAGGGCGGGAAAACTACGAGGCATGTACAATCGCGAGTCGGCAAAGTGCGGCGCATTGCAGCGCTCGGCAGCTCCGACAAGCAGACCTTGTTGATTTTGGTCTAAATGCTCCGGCGGAGGCGAAGTGAAGCAAGAACGGAACATGCGAGGAAGCATAGAAGATCACAACAGAAATCTCGGCGCTCAGCTCCGTGCAGCATGGAGTATGATTCCCGAAAAAAAATCGCCTTTATAAAGGCGGAAAACATCAGAAAAGAGCTCGCACCTCAAAAATAAAAAAATACATAAAAAAATCACTTTCCAAAAATCTAGAACGGCGCAATATCAAGAATTAGGATATTGGAAATTGCCGGGAAATACAGTAATTCAAATTCTGAAAGCTATTCTCATTGGTCGGCATAAACCAGCCAATCAGAATAGGAGCAACAGTGAACCATTAAAACCTATGTAGAACTATTGACCAATCAAAATCAAAGGCGGGACAGTTCAAAATACAGTAATAATGCAGATAAGAGCTGATTGGTTAAGCTAGCGGGGGCTTGGCTATCTCGGCCAATCAAAATAGGAGCGACAGAGACTCATTATATCCTATGGAGAAGTTTGAACCAATCAAAATCAAAGGCGGGACAGTTCAAAATACAGTAAAACTGCAGAAAAGAGCTGATTGGTTGACTAGCGGGGGCTTGGCTATCTCGGCCAATCAAAAGGAGCTGACTGTGCCCATTTATCCTATGGAGAGTTTGAACCAATAGAAATCATAAGGCGGGACAGTTCAAAATACAGTAAACTGCAGAAAAGAGCTGATTGAACTAGCAGGGGCTTGGCTATCCCAGCCAATCAGAGCGCGAGCTACTTGTCCCATTGTAGTCTATGGAGAGATCGGCACAATGAAATCTCCGCTCTCAGCGCCGTGCGGCATGGAGTATGATTAAAAAAAACATTTTTATTAGTTGTAAAATATTCTCTGAAAAAGAGCTGAAACCTTCGATAAACATAAATCAGTTAAATCCCGAACAAAGCGTTTGTCGCTGAGACCGGCGCTACATCGGGAATTGCAATAGAGAGAATTGCCGGGAAAATACAGTAATTCAAATTCTTAAAGCGCTTCTCATTGGTCGGCAGAAGCCAGCCAATCAGAATAGGAGCACAAAAGACCATTATATCCTATGGAGAAGTTTTCACCAATCAAAATCAAAGGCGGGACAGTTCAAAATACAGTAAAAATACAGAAAAGAGCTGATTGGTTGAGCTAGCGGGGGCTTGGCTATCTTGGACAATCAGAGCGCGAGCTACTTCTCCCATTGTAGTCTATGGAGAGATCGGCGCAATGCAACCTCGGCGCTCAGAGCCGTGCGCCATGGAGTATTAATCAAAAACTCATTTTTATTAAGTGTCAAACATTATCAGATAAAGCGCTAATACCGTCTATAAAAATAAATCAGTTAAATCCCTAACAACGCGTTTGTCGCCGAGACCGGCACTGCATAAGGAATTGCAATAGAGAGAATTGCCGGGAAGTACAGTAATTCAAATTGTTTAAGCTCTTGATCCCTGATTGGTCTGGCCACTAAAACAGACCAATCAGAATAGGAGCGACAGTGGCCCATTCTAACCTATGGAGGAGAATTGACCAATCAGAATAGGAGCGACAGGGACCCATCCTAACCTATGGAGAAATATTGACCAATCATATTCAAAGGCGGGACAGTTCAAAATACAGTAAAAAGGCAGAAAAGAGGTGATTGGTTGAGCTAGCGGGGGCTCGTCTAGCTTAGCCAATCAGAGCGCGAGCTACTTTCTCAGGCGCAGCTTTCACTAGAAATCAGGCGAAACGGCGCGCTCCGACCCGGCGAGATTCATACATGTCGCCCATTGTGTTTTTATGTGACACAAATTTATTTTTGGTGATTTTTTTTTTTTTTTTTTCTAGTTTATCATATCTCTGTCTATATTCTGATAAATCCTGAACTCCTGCAGTTTTCACTGTGGTCACTAGGCTTAAAAATAGGCTGACACTTCCTCTTCTGTAGAGAAGAGTCTCCTCATGAATCACAGATGAATTACATTGAAAGGTGACACCAATGTATAGATAACACGGCTTATCACCTTTTACAATAGGAGATAGTCACAGCTTCCCCTCCCCACACAATGACTTCTTCCCAGGTCACAGACTCATATTCCCATGTAGCTGTAAGTAAAACATACCTATAAATGCTGTTAAAAGCAGCTCAGGCAAGATGGCCACCCCCATTATCATGTAAACAGAAAAATTTAAAAAATCTACAGCCAAAATTGGACTTTCTGGTACATCCTAGTGTCAGTAAGGGGTTATATAGTGGGATCACGGAGCAAACCTGCTACATATATGGTGGGTGCTGGCTGCTAATTGCATCCGACACCCGTCGGTAATAGCACAGGATGGAGCTAGCTGTTTAACCCCTTAGACACCACAGCATCTAAATAAGAAACAGTGTAACGCATTGTTTCTACGATCGGGATCCACGTGGGGAGATCGCGGGGTTCCAATTAGTTTACGTGGGACCTGGAAGCCTTGTGAAGACTTCCATCGCTGTCACGTTTCTCGTTTTACTACATCCTGTCTCAGGCAAGAAGTGGTAAAACCTCCATCTTTGGTTATAAAATCCACTGTATTTATGATTGTGCCCCCTAGTGGTCAAGCACTGTAGGGGGACTGAGTGTTAAAGTAAAACAAAAATTGTGTTTAGAAGTATAAAAAAATAAAAAAAATGTAACCGTTCATATCAACCCTTTTTCCCATTTTACAAATAAAAATAATAAAGTAATAAAAAAGTTACATATAATTGGTATCAACGCGTCCGTAAGAGTCGAATCTATTAAAACACAATATCATTTATCCCATATGCTGAACATCTTGGGAAAAAAATAAAATTCCAATCGCTGCTATGGCAAAAATTTTAAAAATGATTTTTTTTTACTGTATCAAAACACAACGAAAACCCAACATGTTTGGCATTGACAGATTTGAATGAGCTTGTAGAATACTGACAACACATCAATTACACTGGAAATTGAATGCCGTAAAAAGAAAACTCCCAGGTTTTTTTCCTCTTATTTTCCCCACCTTAGAATTTTTTTTGCAGTATCCCAGTATATTCTATGGTATGGTGCATGACCGCATTAGAGAGTATAGTTTGTCACGCAAAATATAAGCCCCATATGCGTATGTAGATGGAAAAATAAAGTTATGGCTCAGGAAAGGTGGGGAGGGAAAAACGAATGTGACCAAACAGACAGGCGTCACGGATGCCCTAGTATTGCAGCCCAACAGTCTCAGCAACTGGCACGACAGGCGCAACAGTTGGATCAGTTGACGGCCATGTTACAGCAACTCACCGCCGGCCAGCAGCAGCCTCCACCTCCTCCCGTGGCAACTCTGTTTACCTCTGCCAGCCAAGTTCGACGGTGACCCCAAGCTCTGCAGAGGGTTCCTCACCCAGTGCACTATGCACATTGAACTAATGGTCGACCAATTCCTGTCCGAACGTTTCAAGGCGGCGTTTATGGTTAGCCTGTTGTCCAGGAAGGACTTGGCATGGGCAACACCTCTGTGGGATAGGAACGATCCAATAACGGCGGATCTACAGGTTTTCCTCAAGGAATTCCATGGGGTGTTTGGGGAACCAGCACGAGCATCCTACGCCGAGACGGCCAGGGCCGTCTTAACTGCATTATGGGTCCCCGGGTAGAGCTGTGCACTGGGCCCCCCCTCCAACACAACCACCTACCTATAATAACTTTATTATTTTTATTTGTAAAATGGGAAAAAGGGTTGATATGAACGGTTACATTTTTTTATTTTTTTATACTTCTAAACACAATTTTTGTTTTACTTTAACACTCAGTCCCCCTACAGTGCTTGACCACTAGGGGGCACAATCATAAATACAGTGGATTTTATAACCAAAGATGGAGGTTTTACCACTTCTTGCCTGAGACAGGATGTAGTAAAACGAGAAACGTGACAGCGATGGAAGTCTTCACAAGGCTTCCAGGTCCCACGTAAACTAATTGGAACCCCGCGATCTCCCCACGTGGATCCAGATCGTAGAAACAATGCGTTACACTGTTTCTTATTTAGATGCTGTGGTGTCTAACATCCAGCGTCATTTCCTTCACGGAATTCTGCTTACAATCACAGAATTACTGACGAGGAAACAGCGCTGTTCTGGCGCTGACACTGTTAGTAAAACATGTAAATAATTAATAGACCGGGTTCACACAGCGTATAGCGTCACACAGTTAGCCTTACATGGCGCTGTACGCCTGCTGTTGAAAGTACGCACTGGCCAGCGCTTACTTCGCACAACGCTCCAGCCAGGCCCACATTCAACTTAACTTTCCCACAGAAAGCACCAGGGAATATGCTGTGAAATTAGAGCACTAGGGGCCACATGAAAACTGTATAGATCTAAAACTCACTTTGTTGTCCATAGCAACCAATCAGAGCTGCTCTGGAAAAATTAAAGGGGAACTGAGTGGTAGTTATGGACAACAAAGAAAGCTTTAGACCTAGACAGATTTCATTTGGCCCTTGGTGATTGCTATGATATTACTGTATTTGCAGGGCGTACTTTGGGCGCATTGCAGCGCAATTACGCCCCAAGAGTATACCCTGCAAATATGTTGTGTG
The DNA here is from genome assembly GCA_025379985.1 of Phyllomedusa bahiana. Lineage (NCBI taxonomy): Eukaryota > Metazoa > Chordata > Amphibia > Anura > Hylidae > Phyllomedusa > Phyllomedusa bahiana. The sequence goes on along the minus strand of JAODAL010009678.1, from coordinate 73,966 downwards.
AACATACCCTAACATGTTGTTTTTTTTTTTTGTTTTTTTTTTACTCAACACTGATTTGAAATTTGTGTCTGTAGGCACAAGCACCATATTGTCCCATTGTTTTCAATAGCAATATGTACCACAGGTCACGATATGAACTGTGGCATGTATTCAAATTGAAAACAATGGGACAGGGTAGGAACCTTTTTGATGCGTATTTAGGGTGATATGTATGATTTTTTTTTTTTGCATGTATTTGTAGCATGGAATGCATCTGAATCTATGAACCTGTTTTACTGCGGGTCATAGATTTAATGCCTTCTAGCTACAAAGAGACACTTCTGGCTCAGGTAAAGCCCTTGTAAAGGTCTCTCCCTGTTCCAGCTGTACTGCGCCTGGATTTGCCGCACTGAAGCTATAAATGTGCAGCTTTGTACGGTTGTAGTGAGACACCTCCAGTGCACCCCCGAAATCAGGCGCAGGTGCTTTGTAATGGGCCTGATACAGGCCTGTAGCAGGTTTAAAAATAGAGCGAACAGGGCTGCGCCAGTTTCCGGACTGAAATGACGCCAGACTTCAGGCACAGCCCCATTCATACATGTCGCCCTTGGTGCATAAAGGGCGACATGTATGAACTGGGCTGCACCAGATATCTGGTGTCTTTACAGCCCGATATCAGGCTCAGCTCCGTTCAATACATTTTTAAATCTCCTGCATGTCACTCCGGGGTACATTACATCGTGCCTGTGGCTCTTTGTAAAGAGCCTGGGATCGGGGGGCGTGCGGGAGGTGGGGCGCACTAGAACCGTACAAAGCTGCATATTTATAGCTTCAGTACGGCATTTCTAGGCACATTACAGCTGGAACAGGTAGAGCACTTTCAAAGTGGTTTACCTGAGCCAGAAATGGCGCCCCAGCGCTAGAATGCGCCTGATTTATGACTTGATGTAGAGCAGGTTCATACATCAGGTGCATTCTAGCTTATTTTTAGGCGCATGAAATTTGGCATTCGCACGACAAATTACATGCATGTTGCCCAAAATGTGCATTTTACACAGCCATACAAAATACAGCCATCCATTCACATACACTCACACACATTTAAACACAAATATTAAAACACTCACACAGACTCTCGGAGTCTAACCTGTACACTCCAGGGGGGAGGGAGGGGTCAGGACATGAAGATTTGCTTGTAAACTTGTGCTGATAATATCAGCAGCTGCTGCACAGGAAAGCACACACAGGAGGGGGCACAGCACCAACGGATGGACGGACGGATGGCCCTGGCTGCCTGCTGTGAGCGATGCTTATCTAGTCTCCTGCCGTGCTGTCAGTGCGTCCCCTCCCCCTGCTCCTTGACCCGCCATGCAGCCGGAGCAAGCTGAATAGGAAGGCACTTCACCCTGTAATGAGTGAAGTGCAGGCAGAGACCGCAGTGCCTGGCCACAGACAGGCAGGGGAAGCTCAGCAATGCTGGCTGTATTCCTTCACTGGGCAGGGCAGGCAGCCGCCCGGATGGGCCCCCTGTGTCTGTGGGGCCCCCGGGCAGGTGCCTACCGTGCCCAATGGGAAAGACGGCCCTCCTAAACCTGCGCCAGAGGGATTCGTCAGTAGAAGACTACGTGGTACAGTTCCGCACCTTAGCCTCGGAGTTAACCTTGGATGTGCATAACCATATATTGCTTTTAGTTTGAGTTTGGAGGAGTGGCTGCCTCCATTTTGATTTTTTGCACTCCACCCACCTTGACATGCCACTGTTATTGGAATATGTATGTATACTACAGCCACACCAGTGTTGCACCTATGTTAATTTTTTTCAAAAATGTTTTTTTGGTTGTGCATAACCATATATTGCTTTTAACCTGGAATGAGGCCGCTCTGTGCTCCACCTTTAAAAAGGGGCTCTCCAGTCGGGTTAAGGATGTGCTGGCCGCGAGAGACATCCCGTCCTCCCTCAGCGAATTGATCCAGTTGGCCACCCGCATCGAAGTTCATTTTTTGGAAAGGCAAGAAGAGCTTCGGCAAGAGTGTGAGATAGCCCGACCACGCCGATTCCTGTGCCTGGCTCCGGTGTTCCAGAGGCCTCCTATGCAACCATCACCAATCCGCACTGAAGAACCCATGCAGGTTGACTGGGCTCAGCTCACTGAGCAGGAATTGGCCCGACGCCGGCTACAAAACCTGTGCCTATACTGTGGCAGCCCAGAGCAATTCCGGAAGAATTGTCCCCAACGTCCCAAACGTCTGGGAAACTCCCGCACCTAGGTTCCGTGGGAGAGGCGTCCCTAGGTGCAAATTCCTTCTCTTCACGCCTGATAATGCCGGTGCAGGTCGTGACTGATGCTGGACTCACGTTTCAGGTCTCGGCCTTCCTGGATTCTAGCTCAGCTGGGAATTTTATCCACCGCTCCTTAGTGATGCAGTCTCGCCTCCCGGTGGTCTGCCTGGAGAAGCCACTGGTGATCTCCTCGGTCAGCGGAGAGTTGCTAAGTGACACCATATGATTCATCACCAACTGCTGTCCCTCCACGTGGGGGTCCTGCATAAGCAGAAGATCTCCTTCTACATGTTGCCTCGCTCCTCTTCGGCGGTTCTCCTCGAGCTTCCGTGGCTGCGGCTCCACTCCCCTACACTAGACTGGACGTCTGGGACGTAACTCGCTGGGGTCCTAACTGTCTGAACCGTTGTCTGGTGGCACCTTGCCCGGTGCTTTCCTGCTCTCGCTCGACTCCCCGCGAACCGTTGCCCGGCCTACCTGCTGAATAGCAGGAGTTCGCCGATGTTTTCTCTGAGAAACAAGCGGAGACCCTCCCTCCTCATCGCCCATACGATTGTCCGATTGACCTACTGCCTGGTAACAGTCCTCCCCGGGGTAGAGTCTACCCCTTGTCCGTTCCCGAGACACAAGCCATGTCGGAATATATAAGGGAAAATCTCCAGAAGGGCTTTATACGAAAATCCTCCTCTCCCGCGGGTAAGGATTCTTCTTCGTGGAAAAGGACGGTTCCTTACAGCCCTGCATCGATAACCAGGGTCTGAACAAGATCACAGTGAAGAATCGGTACCCTCCACCACTGATCACGGAGCTCTTTGATCGCCTACGGGGTGCGTAGATCTTCTCCAAGTTGGATTTGAGAGGGACCTACAATCTGGTCCGTATCCGTAAGGGCGATGAATGGAAGACGGCCTTTAACACCAGGGATGGGCACTTTGAGTACCTGGTCATGCCATTTGGGCTGTGTAACGCCCTAGCCATCTTCTAGGAGTTCGTGAATGACATTTTCAGGAATCTCCTTTATACCTGTGTTGTGGTCTACTTGGATGACATCTTGGTATACTCACCCAATCTAGAGACTCACCGCGTCCACGTTCGCCAGGTACTGAGGTGCCTTCGAGCTAACCGCCTGTATGCCAAACTGGGGCAGTGCCTATTTCATCACGCTAGCCATCCATAGCTGGGCTACATCATCTCTGACTAGGTCCTGCGGATGGACCCAGCAAAGTTGTCGGCCGTGTTGCAATGGCCTTGCACAGTTGGCCTTTGGGCCACACTACGATTTCTGGGTTTTTGCAATTATTATCGACAGTTCATCCCACACTTTTCCACACTGTTGGCTCCCATTGTGGCCCTCACGAAGAATAACGCTAATCCACGAAGTTGGCACCCGAGGCCGAGGAAGCGTTCAATAAACTAAAAACTGCCTCTGCGTCTATCCTGTCACGGCCGAACCCCGCGAAGCCCTTCTCGCTAGAAGTAGACGGCTCGTAGGTTGGAGTTGGAGTGGTCCTCACGCAAAAGGGGTCCACGGGCAATACGGTCACTTGTGGCTTCTATTCCAAAACGTTCTCGCCCGCGGAAAGGAAATACACTATTGGAGACCAAGAGTTATTAGCCATCAAACTGGCATTGGTGGAATGGCATTATCTGCTGAAAGGTGCTCGGCACCCCATCAGTATCCGTTCAGACCACAAGAATCTCCAGTACCTCCAGACGGCCCAGCGACTCAATCCGCGCCAAGCTAGGTGGTCGCTCTTCTCCCGGTTTAATTTCCAGATCCACATCCGTCCCGCGGACAAGAATGTCAAGGCTGACGCCCTTTCATGCGCCTTCGACGTGGTTGGAGAAGAAGTGACCCCAGAGCACATAATACCCCCTGAGCGTCTTGTCTCCGCAGCTCCTGTCGATCTCCGGAATGTCCCGCCAGGGAAAACATATGTGAGCCCTGCGCTCCGAAGGCATATCTTGAAGTGGGGACACTGCTCATTGGTGGCCGGACATCCCGGTGCTCGTAAGATGTTTCTCCTGATCTTGCGGTTCTATTGGTTGCCGGACTTTGCTAAAGATTTCAGGGAATTCGTTGAGTACTGTATCACCTGTGCCCGCAACAAGACACCTCGTCACAAACCGGCTAAACTCTTGCATCCCCTGCCCATCCTTACCAAACCATGGTCTCACGTGGTGATGGACTTTATAACCGATCGTCCTCCTTCATCCGGTAACACCGTTGTCTAGGTGGTCACAGATCAGTTTTCTAAAAGGGCGCATTTTGTCCCATTGCCAGGCTTACCTTCTGCCCCGCGCCTGGCTGATCTGTTTTTCCACCACATTTTTCGTTTTCACGGGTGTCCCCTGCAAATCGTCTAGGATCGAGGGGTCCAGTTAGTTTCTAAATTTTGGCGGGCCTTTTGTTCTCAATTGCAGGTGAAGCTTGATTTCTACTTGGCTAGCCACCCCCAGACGAATGGTCAGGTGGAGAGAGTCAACCAGGTTCTGGGGAATTACTTGTGCCACTAGTAACTTGGCACCTGCGGACTTCCTAGATTCGGAGTCTGCAGGTGCCTCTCCCTTCTACATTGTGTACGGCCTGCACACCCGCCCACCACTCCCGCTGGCATCCCTGGCTGAGGTCCCGGCAGCGAATGCGTTGGTCCAAGACTTGAAGGCCATCTGGGCGCTGACCCGACAGTCTCTGCTCCGTGCTTCAGGGCGCACGAAGGCTCAAGCAGATAAAAGGAGAAGTCCTCCTACAGTCTTCTCCCCGGGTGACAAGGTCTGGCTGTTGGCCAAATATGTCCGCCTCTAGATCCCGAGTTACAAACTGGGACCCTGCTTTGTGGGACCTTTCGAGGTCCTTAAACGCATAAACCCGGTGGCATATAAGCTCCGGCTCCCGCCTACCATGCGCATCCCAAACTCCTTTCGTGTCTCTCTACTAAAACCCTTGGTCCTGAATCATTTCTCTCGGAAGGTAGTCCCTCTGTTGTCTAAGGCTGATGCCTCTAACGTCTTTTTGGTCAAGGAGATCCTGGGCATGAGAAGGACTAGAGGGAAACGATATTTCCTCATTGATTGGAAGGGGTTCGAGCCAGAGGAAAGGTCTTGGGAGCCAGAGGAGAACATTCTGGACCGTAACATAATCCAGAAATTCCTTCAGGCCAGAAAGAGGGGGAGGCCAAAGGGGGGGTACTGTCACGGATGCCCCTGCGACCCTCTTCCCGTGTCGCAGGCGGATCCGTGCCCCGCTGCCGAGAGGCGCCGCGACCCGCATGTCGCGGGCGCGCTCGTTCTCCTTCCTGTCCCGTAGATGACTTACTCAGCCACGCTCCTGCTGCAGTCTCTGTCCCTTGGCACGCACGGCCCCGCTCCCTATGCCACCCGCGCGCCAGCAGTGTTAAATTTAAAGGGCCAGGGTACCGGTAATTTTCCATTGCCGGTCGCTGCCCCTTCCTGATACTCCCGCTGGATCTTTATTGCCATTGCCTATAGACAAAGTGTTTTCCTGAGTCTTGTCCTGATTACTGTGTACCGTACTGTTAGCCTCCGTCCCTCGACCACGAACCTTTGCCACCTGTACTGACCGTACCGCCTGTCCCCGTCTACGAGCCTGCCTTACGATTTTGTACCACGCTATACCTCGGCTGCCACCGCAAGCAAGTCACATCAGGGGTAGACCTGGTAGACTCCCGCCGCAGCAAGTCCATCCCGCTTTGCAGTGGGCTCTGGTGAAAACCGGGACCTACTTAGACTCCGCTTCCTGGCGTGGCTAACACCATCGCTTGCGGTGGTCCAGTGGATCCACTACTGCGGACCGCGATTGTGACAATAGGTTTCTTCTTCCAAGCACTGGACACGTGAGGTGGACGTCCTGAGGTGGAAATTAAAGATCACCATGGGAAGCCAAAACAAGGATGTAACAACAATATCTAGACACAGGAGCATTTTCATGAAATAATTCCAGATTAAAATTTGTTCTGATTTCCAAGATCTAATAAAATTAAATAATCTAGGGGGTAGAAGCCACTGGTTAAACATAACTTTAATAGAATTCAGTGCCGGGAGCAGGTGTGCCAGTACGATATCATACATAGATTACATAGATTGTAAGACTGAAAAAAGACAGACGTCCATCCGGTTCCGCCTAATGTCCTATAATGTTGATCCGAAGGAAGGTAAAAACCCCCATGAGGTAGAAGCCAATTGTCCTCATTTTAGGGAAAAAATTTCCTTCTAACTCCAATCTGGCAATCAGAATAAATCCCTGGATCAAAGACCCTTCTCCAGGTTCTTTGTCCCTACACTCTGGAAATGTGTCCAAACGCTTTTTGAACTCTTTTAGTAAAGAAATTCATCCTAATTTTGCTGGTCTTTCTGGGTATTGGAGTCCCCCTATTCCTTTTATTACTTTAGTTGCCGACCTTTGAACCCTTTAAGCTCTACTGAGTTTGTACTGATTCCCAAAACAGTCCACAATATTTCATGTGTGATTAACTAGGGATTTGTTTAATGGAAGAATGATTTTCTCATTGTGTGCATCTATGCCCCTTTTAATATACCCCATGACCTTACTTTCCTTGACAGCTGCTGCCTGCCACTGGTTGCTACAATTAAGTTTACTGTCAATATTAGCAATCCATCAGGTGCTAGCGAAATCTGGCACTTTCAAGCCCTGTTAAGTCCCTCACACACATCTCTATTGCTTCCCTAGATATCTAACCACAGAGTAACTTCCCTGACAAGGGTGACCCTTTCCAGAACCTCTAACTACTTGAGAAAAGCCCTGAGATGCCTCTATTGTTGTAACCTTCTCAATGGGTTTCTTCCAATAGTTTGGAATAATCTCATGGGGAGGAAATGCTTATAAAAGAAATAGGAAAACTAGAAACTTCTACATCTCATTGGTGTGTTAGCTTGAGTACAGGTGAATGCTTATACCGTGTCCTTATGTCGAAACTATTACGTCAGTTGTAAGCTCTTCATATCTTCAAAATTGCTAATTCTGTGGGAGATAGATTTTTCTGATACCACACTTCTATACCTTTTTACTAGTTTTAACCCCTTCCCACCATAGCCTATTTTCTTTTTTTGTCACGTTTGGTTTTCTGTTCTGTAACTTTTTTTTATTTTTGCATCTACATAGACAAATGAGAACTTTTATTTGGCGGGACAGGATTTACTTTCTAATAGTGCCAGTTACCTTACCATAGAATATACTTTAGAATCGCAAAAAAATAGTAAGTTGGGCAAAATGTGAAAAAAATGTGCAAAGTTGGAAAATGTGCGGGAGATTTAACAGCGTTCAGTCTTCAGTATAACTGATGTGTTATTTGAATCCTACAGGTTGATACGAATATGGCAATACCAAACATGGAGGGTTTTCGTTATGCATAAAAAAATCCAGACATTTTTTGCCAGAGTGCCATATTTTGTGACCAATAACTTTTTTGTATTTTACTTACAGACTTCAGTGATGGAAAAATTTTTGTGGGCTGAAATGTATTTTTTATTAGTACTAGATTGGAATACATTCAACTTTTTGAATCACTGTTATTCCAAATTTTAAGGGAAGTAAAATGACTCCAAAAAATTTAGCCATTCGGATTTTTTTCTTCTACAGTGGAGATCAGGCTTTTATGGACGCAGCGTTACCAATTCTGTGTAACTTTTTTTACATTTATTTTTTTTTGTAAAATGACAAAAAAATCTGCATATGTGATTCCAGTTTTATAAAGTCTTGCCATACTTTTATACATTTATGGTGCAACAGGAAGCTAATTAACACAGCACACTATAAATGTATGGTGCTAATGTTGTGCCCACATAATCTGCAGCTGGTAGGTAGGTACAGTGAAATCCAGATACAGCAACCAGGACTGGATTGTTCATATGGGGTTTCCACTTTTTTTTTTTTTTTTTTTAGTATTATTTTTACTAGTACAGTGCTGCCCACAAAAACATCTCACTTCTGAACTCATCTCTGTTCCAGCACTGTGCCATCCTCCCTCTCACGAACAAAGACATCCCTACTGTAGCTGCCAGTTAGTTGCAGCAGTCACCTGCTCAGTTTATATTGCTGTTCACTATTGAACAGTGATGTAAATGAAAGGCACATGATGGGCTGCAGAGGTGATGTCTGCATTTTGAAGAAGGAAGGTGTAAACAGAAGACCGGGGAGAGGGAGTATGGCGCAGTGCTGGAACAGAGTTGGGTGGAGAACCCCTATAAACAATTCAATCCTGGTTCCTGTATCTGGACTTCACTGTATACCACCAGCTGCAGATTATGTGGGCACAACGTGAGCAATATATATCTGTGTGCTGTGTTAAGTAGCTTACTGTTGCATCATAAATGTATGGCACAGAGGGGAAAAAGGATATAATGTCAAGACTTTATAAAACTGGAATCACATATGCAGTTTTTTTGGCAGATTTTGGAGAAGGTTCAAAAGGAAAGTCTTATATGTATCCTACCTGTTGTATAGGTCCCTTAAGTAGGTAAATAGGCCTTCTTAGCATAGTTCTCCACTATGTTGTATCAACTTTTCGTTTTGACTCAAAACTAAAACAAAAAAAAAAAAATCTGTCTTTCGAATCTTAAGAATCGTTTTGCAAGTGGCAGTTTTTCTCCAAAAAAACATTAGTGGATCTTGATAGAAATGTTATAAGCATATTTGCTTAGTGGTTTAAAAAAAGAAGAAATAAAAATTAAGGTCTCATTTTTGAATCTTAACAGAAAATACCAGTAAGAATGCTAAAGAACACTTTATGATAAATGACAAAGTTGAAGATAGAGAGATCATGCAGCATTTTTCAAGAGAAAAGATCATTACCTTTAATGTATGTCCAGGACTACAGAATACAGATCCATCTCTTAATACTCCTAATCACGAAGAACCTTCTGCTGAAAGCCAGAAAGAAGGTAAATGGTTTACAGAAAGGTCAGATCTTCCTTCACTCAGAAGAATTTACCCAGAGATAAAACATTCCCATATAGACCTTGCTGGACATGAGAGAATTCACATAGGAGAGAAACCTTATACATGTTCAGAATGTGGAAAATGTTTTAAAAGGAAGTCAAATCTAATTAAACATGAGAGAACTCACACAGGAGAAAAGTCATATTCATGTTCTGAATGTGGAAAGTGTTTTACACAAAAAATCAAACTTGTTATGCATGAGAGAATTCACACAGCAGTAAAGCCATATTCATGTTCAGAATGTGGGAAAAGCTTTATACATAAATCAGATCTTGTTTTTCATGAGAGAACTCACACAGGAGAAAAGTCATATTCATGTTCAGAATGTGGGAAATGTTTTCCACGTAAATCACATCTTGCGCAACATGTGAGAATTCACACAGGAGTAAAGCCATATTCGTGCTCAGAATGTGAGAAATGATTTACACAGAAGGCTCAACTGGTTGTACATGAGAGAACTCACACAGGAGAAAAGCCATATTCATGTTCAAAATGTAACAAGTGTTTTAATAGTCAATCAACTTTTATTATACATGAGAGAACTCACACAGGAGAAAAGCCATATTCATGTTCAGAATGTGGGAAAAGTTTTATAAGTATATCAAATCTTTCTCAACATGAGAAAACTCACACTGGAGAGAAGCCATATTCATGTTCAGAATGTGGTAAACGTTTTATATGTAAATCAAAACTTGTTCAGCATCTGAGGGTTCACACAGGAGAAAAGCCATATTTATGTTCAGAATGTGGTAAAGGTTATACACATAAATCAGAACTTGTTCGACATAAGAAAACGCACACAGACGAAAAGGCATATTTATGTTCAGAATGTGGGAAATGTTTTACATGTAAATCAAAACTTGTTCAACATGAGAGGGTTCACACGGGTGAAAAACCATATTCATGTTCAGAATGTGGGAAATGATTTACATGTAAATCACATCTTTCTCAACATTAGATAATTCACACAGGAGTGAAGCCATATTCATGTTCAGAATGTGGGAAATGTTTTACACAGAAGTGTCATTTGGTTGAACATGAGAGAAGGCACAGAAGAGAAAAGCCATATGCATGTTCAGAATGTGAGAAGTGTTTTACACAAAAACATAAACTTGTCATGCATGAGAGAGTTCACACAGGAGTGAAGCCATATTCATGTTCAGAATGTGGGAAAGGTTTTACACGTAAATCACATGTTGCTCTACATGAGATAATTCAAACAGGAGTGAAGCCATATTCATGTTCAGAATGTGGGAAATGTTTTCCACATAAAATAGAACTTGTTTTACATGAGAGAACTCACACAGGAGAAGAGCTGTTTTGATGTTCTTTATATTTCAGACACAAATCAAATCAGTTTTATGCTTGAGACTGTGTGAAGTACTGCAACTTTTTACTTAATATTGGGTGTTCATGGACATTTTTTCCCTGCAAAAATAGTTATTAATATGTATGGGATGTCTTGTGTGTACAACCTTTTTCTGTTCATGTGACAGCATCTCCACATGGTTCAGGACTTTGACTTGGCCATTTCAAGACTCAAATCTTTTTTGAGCTTTTCTAAAGTTGATTGATTTTTGGGTCATTGTTTTGTTGAAGGAAACTATAAAACCCTCAAAGCAGATCCTTTCAACATGGCACTGACCCTAGACACACCCAAAGACCCACCAACAGATGGCTGTAAAGTTGGATGGAATTCTCTTGGAAAATTCAAAGTCTAGTTCTAAATCTCAATATCTCAATACTTAGAGCATCAGGAAAATATGTTTTCTCTTTCAACTTTGCATCTTCTCCCCCTCGTTTTATCTTACAGATACTGATGCAAATTATATTGGCCAAATTCTGTAAATGAAAGTGCAGCCTTAACACATTCCGTCTCCTTTAAATTCTGTTCAAATAAATAAACCCAATTGAGTAATTTAATTGTTAGGGATTCTGTAGGGAGTTAGATGGCTACTCAGTGGGTTGCCCTTTTCGGTGTGGTTACCCTGTAAACGGTAATTTGTAGGGCCTGGAAATAGGGATAGAATTTTTTTTTTCCCTCCCCTAGTCAAATCCTCTATATACCTCCTGATGTAAAAACATTTTTATTAACCCATTACTATTTATTTATTGTAAATCCTCTGCTTATTATCAGCAATCAAGCAGGGTATGTAGTCTCCCTACTTTCTTGAATCCTTTTAGGGCATCATTTGGTTGAATGATATAACTATTTGACCCACTACTGAAATTGAGTTCATGATGGGGTTTTAATGTTGTTTAATTCAAAGTTATTTTTTAAGGGATATTTGCGTATTTTTCAGTGATTCTGTTTTACTTTACACCTAGAAAATGTTATAATTGTCACAGGCTTTTTTCCATGAGCTCCCGTTCCTTTTTGTTTGTTAATAAACCGCTTTTTGCCCTCACTCTGTGTAAACCTTTTTTTGTTATACTTGGTTCCTGGGGAATTGAGTTTTTTGTCATTTTACCTAACAGGATTATCAGTCTTTTTCTGTGGTCGATGTCATTTACTATGCTCCATGTGATTGCTGTTAAAGGGGTTGACTACTCTTTAAGAAAAAAACCTTAAACTCACCTTTCACTGATCCTCGGTTCCAGCAGTGTTCCTCCAGTCTTCTGTTTTCATTCCGCAACTCCCGAACAGTGACGCCATAGTTTCCGGCTCTGATTAGCTGCATTGATCATGTGCCTCTACTTATATAGTGGGTTGGAAAAGTATTAATACTGAGAATAAATGACATACAGATGTACTCAATAAGGTGAATTCTAAAGGCAATTGTCACAATGCATTTTATTCAAGGGTATCACGCTACAGAGGGCTGAATACATATGCATGTTGCACTTTTCAGTTTTTAATTTGCAAAAATTTAGGAAAGCACATATCATTTTCTTTACACTTCACAGATACTTGCTACTTTGTGTTGCTCTATTACATACAATTTCAATAAAATACATTTAAATTTGTGGCTGTAATGCTTAAAAACAAAGCACAGTTAAAGGGGTAGAAAGACATTTGCAACCCATTATATCATTGAAGCTGTTCAGTTCTGAGCAGTGATGTAAATGAGTAGCATGTGACCACTGCTGCCAACCAGTGGCTACAGCCATGATATCTCCATGTGGAAGTACAAAAGAATGGCGAAAACCAGCGCTGGGACCGGGAACCAAAGGACGGTGAGATTTTTTTTTTAGATTTTATTGGGTCCCCTGAGGCTGGTTATTCATTTTTCTTGAGAGCTGGAGAGAACATTTAAGGATAGTTCTAAATGCTGTCAAAAGCCACTCAGGCAAGATGGTCATCCCCATAATCGTTTACAGAAACACTAGTAACGCTCAAGAATAAATGAATAGATGTGCTGATCACCATCTGACAAATTACAGTTGATGACAGAGAATGTATAATCTTGGGAATAAAGAATGTAAATTCATGAGAAACCTGATAGAAACAACAGACATTGATCACACCATAAATTGGAAATAAACAATCCAACACCCCATTCTCCAATATGAAGGAAACTGCAAGGGAATCCCAAGCTTCCTTTGGTGATCTGTATGACTCCACACATGAGACACCAGAAGACAAGGCTCCTGAATATAATCCTTTCTCTCCTTCCTGTCCTTTCACTCATGTTGTCCTCACTTTCTTTTGAGGTGCAGTCTGTCTTCATCTACTCACCTTCCAATCTCCGCATAGCCGTTGTCCCCCAACTTCCATGCCCTGCTACTGCCTTTCTCGACTACTTCACTACCTGGCTTCTCCATTTCCTATCTTTTCAAAATCCCACTGTCATCAAGTGAGACTTTAACATCCCTATCAACATGTAATATGCCATCACTTTCCTCCTCCTTCAGCCTCTCGTTGTGAATCTCCGCAGCCACTCACAAAGAGAGACATACACTGGACCAGGTCTTTACATACATCTGCACCCATTAATTTACTTTCTGTGCCCTCTTCCTACACCGTCTTACGAACTTTCAAGGTCTCTAACTTTTTTGTACCTCTCTCTACCATATCCTCAACTTATTATAGAGATGCAGTCTTTGCTTTCTACAGCACCACACGTACCTTCACTTTTGATGTGGTTGCCCCATACACACACAACAAAACCAGCAAAATCAATAGGTAAGCCTGGCATACCAATTTTACTCAACATCTGAGGTGAGCTTCTAGAGTCACTGATCAGCGCTTGAAGAAAACCCACTCTGCAAAAGACTTTGCTACATACAATCAGTCCTCAACTTCAAGTCTGCACTTCTGCCAAACATGACTTCTTTATGTAACACCGCGCACTGCGGTCCAACGCCCGGATCGCGGCCACTCGCGCCTTCCGGCCCCTGGCGCCTTCCGTGCTGCGGACCTGGTGCCTGACCTCAGGCACGGCCAGCCCCGGCTTGTGCTGCGCTGCTACACACCTGGCCACATCCTGCTTCCTCCTTCGGCGGTGTGCGGCAGTCTCTGCTTCGGCCTGCACTATCCCGGCCGGCCACTAGGGGTGCACGCAAGCAGCTTTCTAAGATTTAAAGGGACAGTACTGAATTGGTGTTCCCTTTCCACCTATGGCCTTGGGGCATGGACTTTATAGGGATACCCCTTACTGCCATCGGCATCCATTTGTTGGTGTCCCTGAGTTAGCGACGGCTCTTGCCGTTTGCTAGCATTCTCTCTGATGGTTCTGTTAGCTGCTACGCTTCCACTCCTGCCTTGCAAGTCCTGCCTAGCCAGTCCTGTCTACTCCTGGTTCTACGCTCCGGTGTCCTGCCTACTCCAGTTTCACGCCCGGTCGGCCCTGTGTCCACGCTACCTGCTTCAGCTGTCACTGCTGGGTCTTGCATCGGGGGGTAGCGACCTGGGGGATTCCCTGCAGCAAAGCCCGTCCTGCCTTGTGGCGGGCTCCGGTGACAACAAGAGGCCCCTTAGATTCCTCTCCCCGGCGTAGGGTACGCCAACTCCTACACTGGTGGATCCACTTCCCGCTCGCTGGGCGGTCCTGACAGTACAACTGGGCCATGGATCCCGCAGATCAACCGCTACCAGACACAGAGAGCCTCGTGGCTGAAATCACACGCCAGGGCGCCCATCAAGAGCTGCCTTCTCATCTTCAAACCTTGCGGCTGCCCCCCCAAAACCACCTGTGGCCGGTCCGCACCGTCTCCATTTCGGTTCTCGCTCCGGTACCGCAGCCCCTAGCATTCTTCCTGCACCTACCTCGCCACCTTGTACTATAGGATCTTGAGGGCCGGCGTAGATTTTTTAACCCGTGCCGTCCCTTTAAGGTCCGCACACCAGTTTGCTTTTACCGGCTAAAGTGCTTCATTATTTCCCCCCTCCCGGCGAAGCCCTGCCCGGGTACAAACCCTGTGGGAAGTGGGGAATCCGCAACAGCCCAAACTACAAATTTCCTGTCCACCTTCCGCAAGGTATTGAAGACCGGGACGAGCCTCCTCCGCTGCCTCTTCCCTTTTTTCTCTGCAGGTGATCCCGGGGGACAGATCTATACAATTTCAGATTTTATCCCCAGATTTCAGGGGGGACTCGGGGCCCTCACTTGCAGTCAGTACCACGTCCTTTTCCTTTTATTGGTTAAAATCGACCCTCCTTCCAGCCTTCCAGCTCCCCCAGCCTTCCCGCTCACATCAGGAATTTTGGGGGGTTTCTGCAAAAAAAAGGGAAAAATTTTTTCCTCCTATCATCCCACGTGGCCCTATAGAGCTGCAGCCCCAAATCTAAAACCTCCCCAGGGGAGAGTTTACCCCCTTGTCCAGCCTGAAACTGAAACATTTTGGGTTATTAGGGGAATCTGGAAAAACTTTTTCCCCCCAAATCACTTCCCTCGGGGGCCGGGTTCTTTTTTGGGCGAGAAAAAAGGGTGGTCTTTTCGGGGCCCTTGTATGACTATTAGGTCTCAATAAGATCATAACAAAACGTTACCCCATGTAATTTATTTCGAAATCTTTTATAGGCCGGAGGGGGTACTTTTTCTCCAAACTCGATCTTTGAGGAGCCTGCAACCGATCCAAACCAAGGGGATGAGGGAAGACCCCTTTAACACCGGGGATGGCCATTACGAATATCGGCATCCTTTGGCTTTGCAATGCCCCCCCCTTTTTTTCCAAGAGTTGGAATAATTTTTAAAAGGACCCCCCAAACCAAGTGTTCTTCTACCTGGACGATATCTTAACTACTCTGGGACTCAAGTCCCATCGGGCTCATTTTCTGGTTTTCCCCCTTCGTCTTAGACAGAACCATTCATTCCAAGTAAAGAATCCTATTTAAGGGACCAGTTTCCTTTGGGGGATCATCTTCCCAAAAGCTTCTAATGGCCCAAAAGTCTTTTGCAGTTTTTAAAAACTGGCCCCGCCCTGTCCTCCAAACTATCCAAAGGTTTTAGGGTTTCTCCAACTCTACCGCCAATTTATTTGATTTCTCCACTCTCTACTTTATTGTTTCTCATTTAAGAAAGGCATTTAACCCTCATTTTTTGGGGCTCTGAGGGTGAAAAAGCCTTTGCTCATTAAAGTCAGCCTTTTTCCTCCGCCTCTGTTCTTCATCACCAATCCCAAAAAGGGCCCCTTTTTTTGGAAAGTCGAAAAGCCTGTCGGTAGGGCTGAGCCCCCCTCCTGCAAAAGAATGTCAATGGGAAAAACGTTACCTGTGTTTCTTCTCTAAAAACCCTTTTTGCCCGCTGAGAAGAAAAACTCCTTTGGGGGGGGGATCGCGGCACAAAAAGCCTTCAGCGAATGGGGCATCTTCTGGAGGGCGCTTAAACATCCTTGACCATCACAGGGGCCACAAAATCTGCTTTTACCCCATATGGCTCAACTTGAATCCCGCCAGGCTCACGGGCATTATTCTTTTCTCGTTTTTAACTTCACTCTCCATTTCCGGGTTCCGCAAAAAAAAACCCCAAGCTGATGCTCTGTCCCCGGGGCCCAGATACCTCTGACTGGGGTCTAACCACAGTACCTATCCCTCCGAATTCAGTCTATGGGGCTTTTGTAAGTTGCGGAAAAATTCCGTCCCCCGCCTAAGGGGAAAGCATTTTGTCCTGGATCAGCTTTCCAAAGTGGCCGGCCCTGCTGGAATCATTAATTCTCCACCCTTACCATGTCCTACTGGGTGGGGGGCCCTCCCCGCGCAGGACCAAGGGTTTTGGTACTTGCCCCTAACTGTGCCCAAAATAAGAGTTTCTCTCCGCCTGCTTGGTTACCTGTTTCCTTTCCCCGAGCCCCCAAATACCATGGAGCAAATCGCAGAAATTTGTGACTGATCTTCCGCCCTTCAAGGGGTGTTCGGTTGTCTGGGTCGTGGTGGATCGATTCTCCAAGATGGCGCATTTTACACCTCTGCCAGGTCTTCCTTCGGCTCCGCAACTGGCTTCGTTGTTCATACAGCACATCTTCCGTTTACATGGGATGTCTTCTAACATCGTCTCTGATAGAGGAGTACAATTCACCTCTCGCTTCTGGCGTGCCTTGTGCTCTCTGCTGGGAATTAAATTGGATTTCTCATCTGCATATCACTCACCAAAGTTAAGGAAACCCTGGACATGAAGAGGTCCAGAGGCAAAACCTACTACCTCGTGGATTGGAAGGGATTCGGGTCTGAGTAGAGGTCCTGGGAGCCTCAAGAAAACATCAATGCTCCTACTCTCATCCAATGTTTTCACAGACTCTGGTTTTCTGGAAGGAGGGGCCCTAAGGGGGGAGCACTGTAACGCCGCGCTGCGGTACGATGCCCAGACTGCGGCCACTCGCGCCTCCCGTGCCACAGACCGGTCGTCCGACCCAAGGCACGGCCTGCCCCGGCTTGCGCTGCTACTTACCTGGCCGTGTCCTGCTTCCTTCTTCGGTGGCGTGTGGCAGTCTCTGCTTCGGCCTGCACTATCCTGGCTGGCCATTTGGGGGCAGGGGGGGAGCTTTTTTAGGTTAAAGGGACGTACTTAAGGGGGTTTCCCCTTTTCCCCAACTATGGCCTTGGGGCAGGGGGCCTTTATAGAAAACCCCTTCCTCCAGGGAAATCCTTTTGTTGGTGTCCCCTGGGTTTACGACGGCCTTGCCGTTTGCAAACCCTTCTCTCTAGGGTTTCGTTAGCTCCCCCTTTAAAAACTCCTCCCTTGAAAGCCCTGCCTAGCCACCCCTGTCACCCCTTGGTTCTACGCCCCCGGTGCCTCCTAACCCTTCCATCCCCCCCGGGCGGGCCCTGTGAGCGCGCAAAGGTTTTGGCTTCACCCGCGGGCCCTGCTCGGGGGTACACCGGGGGGGTTTCCCCCCTGCGGGAAAGCCCGCCCCCCCCCTGCTTTGTGGGGGCTCCGGAAAAAAAGGGGGCCCCTTAGACTCCAAATCCCCACTGGGGTTGCCCCCCCCAACTCCTGGGGGTGACCTTTGGACCCCCTTTCCCTGTCGTTTGAGGGGTTTTTCCTGACACTTTACCACAAAATCATATTTTCTCGTTTCCCCATCCTCTGAATGAGGAAGTAAAGCGTTTAAAAAGGGGCACAAAAAACCAGCCTGTCAATCAAAGGGTTGTAATGAAGCACAGCAATTCCCCCCCAACAGGCAAAAAATTTGGACACAAGAAAAACTTGGGGGAAAACTGCCCATAAAAAATTTTTTTTTTTTATTGTTGAAAATTGTGGGGGTTCATTTTTGAAAAAATTTTTTAGTAAAAATTTTTTTTAAATTAAATTAAATTTTGTGGTAAATTTTAAAAAAAATTGCATAAAAAACCCTAAAATTTTTTTCCCCTTTTTTACCCCACCAGAGGACACACCAAGAAAAAAAAGTGTTGGGTCTCTTGTATAAAGAGCAGGGAAAATACACACTCAAAAAATTTGGGCGGCTGGTGGATCCCCTCACAACCCTCCCCCTCCCCTGTGTGCATAAGGAGGGGGAGGGGGTTTTGTAACCCCAAAATTTTTGAGGTAAACTGAGGAAAACCTACAGAGCGCTGTGTACCAAAAAGGTGAAAAAGGAATAATCAGAAATGAAAAATTTTTTAAAAATTTTGGGGTCGTTCACTGGGCCCGTCTCTGCACCCGGTTAAAATCCCTTTTGTTATGTGTCGTCGGGCCCCCCAAAGGGCCCAAAAGCACTTTATCTAATAAACAGCATGTAAAATTATCTTCCCAAGTTTTTTAAAAAACACGCATGGGCGTTCAGAAGACGAGTGATCTCTCAATTGCGTACTCCCGCTTTTTTGGGAACCCTTTTCCAAATGAATTGACATTAAAATTCTTTGGTCCAAAACACCTGCAGGAAAGCCCGGGCAGCAAAAACGGGAGGCCCCGGCCCCAAAAAACCGCCGAGCAAAACCGGGAAGGTGGGTTGCCAAAATCCGCATAAAACCAAAGGTGGGCCGCCAAAATCCGAAAACGTACCTAAGTGGGGCGCCCAAAAACCGGAAAGCGAACCGAGTTTAGAAAAGGGGTTTTTTTAGCGCCCAAAATCCCAGCGAACAAAAGGTTAAAAAAGGGTTTTTAAACGCCAAAATCCCAGGGGAAAAAACAGGGGTTTAGAAACGGTTTTTATTTAAAAAATCTGCGGGGAACGGATTCGGCGCCAAAATCCGCAAAGGGAACGGATTTTAGAAATGGATTTTATCCCAAAAATCCCCCGGGGGAAACGAGTTGGGCCCCAAAAAATTTTCCCCAAAAGGGAAACCCAAATTTTAAAGAAAGGGATTTTAAGGGCCCCAAAAAACCGCAGCAAAACCGGGGAGGTGGGTTCCCAAAAAATCCGCATGAATCAAGGTGGGCCCGCCAAAATCCGCCGCGCCCCGGGAAAGTCGCCCCCCCAAAAAATCCCAGCGAAACCGGGTTTTTAAAAACGGATTTAAAACGGAAAAAACCGCAGCGGAACGGAGTTTAAAAACGGACTTTACGCCAAAATCCGCAGGGGAAAACGGAGTTTGGGAAAAAGGGATTAAAACCCCCCAAACCGCAGGGGAACGGAGTGCGGCCCCAAAATCCGCATTTGGAACGGATTTAAAAGGGAAAGTTTTACTCCAAAACCCCGCACGTAACGGATTTTTAAAAAGGGTTTTAAAAGTCCCAAAAACCCAAAGGGAACGGGTTGGGCCCCCAAAAAACCGCAAGGGAACGGATTTAGAAAAGGAGTTTAGCCCCAAAAATCCGCAGCAGAACGGTTGGGGCCCCAAAAAAACGCACCCGAAACAGATTTTTTAGCCCCAAAAAACCCCCCGGGGAAACCCGGGATTTTAAAAAGGGACTTTGGCAACCAAAACCCGGGCAGCGGAACATTTTAAGAAATGGGGGTTTAGCCCCAAAAAATCCGCAGCAAACCCGGGAGGCCCGGGCAAAAATCCGCAGGAACCAGGGGGTCGGCCCCAAAATCCCACCTACCGGAATTCGCCCAAAAAATTTTCAGCTTTCCCGGGAGTTTTAAAAAAACGGTTTTTAAACGCCAAAATCCCCCAACGAAAAAGATTTTAAAAATTTAGTTTAGTGCTAAAATCGCGGGGGGAAGGGAGTTCGGCGCCAAAATCCGAAAAGGGAAACCCGGATTTTAAAAGGAATTTTAGTCCCAAAAAATCCGCAGGGAACGAGTTCGGCCCAAAATCTAAACCCGGAAGGGAGTTTTAAAAAAGGGAGTTTGGGGCGCCAAACCGCAGCGAAACCGAGGTCGGGGGCCAAAAAATCCGAAGGGAATCAAGGTC
This sequence comes from Phyllomedusa bahiana, assembly GCA_025379985.1. Lineage (NCBI taxonomy): Eukaryota > Metazoa > Chordata > Amphibia > Anura > Hylidae > Phyllomedusa > Phyllomedusa bahiana. Next base: position 54,052 of record JAODAL010009678.1, on the reverse strand, counting down.
GGCCGCCAAAAGCCGCACGTCCCGGGAAGCTCGCCAAAATCCGCAGGCCGGATTTAGAAAGGGGGTTTTTTAGCGCCAAAAGCCACAGCGGAACAGAGTTTAGAACCGGAAACTTTAGCGGCAAAATCTGCAGGGGGAAGGGAGTTTAGAAACGACTTTAGCGCCAAAACCGCAGGGGAAAAGGGAGTTTTAAAAAACGGAGTTTACGCCCTACCCCCCAAGGGGGGAACGGAGTGCGGGGGGCCAAAAATTCCCCGGGTTGGAAGGGAATTTTTAAAAAATGGATTTTTATCTCCAAAATCCGCACGGAAGGGCTTCGCCCGCCAAAATCCCCCGGGAAAAACAGGTTTAGCCCCAAAAAATCCCCAGGGGAAACCCGGAGTTTAAAAGACGGATTTTTAGCCCCAAAAGCTACGCAGTGGAACAGAGTTTAGAAACTGAGTTCGTTTCCAAAAATCCCACCCGGAACGGGGGTTTAAAAAACGACGGGGGGCGCCAAAATCCCAAGCGGAACAAGGTTTTAGAAAGGGATTTTATAGGCCCCAAAAAACCCCAGGGGGAAGGGAGTTTAGAGACGGATTTAGCCCCCCAACTCCGAAAAGGGAACGGATTTTAAAAAAACAAAGTTTAGGCGCCAATACCCCGCAGCAAAAACAGGGGTTTGGGTTGCCAAAAATCCAAAAGGGGAAAGGAGTTCGGCGCCAAAACCCCCACGAAACAGATTTTAACCCCAAAAATTTTCCGAGGGAAAAACGGAGTTTAGCCCCAAAAACCCGCGGGTGGGAAGGATTTTTAAAAGGGGGAGTTCACCCAAAAAATTCCGCGGGGAAAAAGGGAATTTTAAGAAAGGGATTTTTTTAGCCCAATACCCCCAAGCGGAACGGAGTTGGGGCGCCAAAACCGCAGGGGGAAATGGATTTTAAAAGGGACTTTGGGCCCCAAAAATTTCCGCAGCAAAAAGGGATTTTAGAAAGGGTTTTCGGCGCCAAAATCCGCAGGGGAAAACGGAGTTCGGCCCCAAAAATCCGCAGGGGAACGGATTTTCGGCGCCAAAAAAGCCCCGCAGGGGAACGGAGTTCGGCCCCAAAATTTCCCGCAGCGGAACGGATTTCCCGGCGCCAAAACCCGCAGGGGAAGGGGGTTTTTAGAAAGGGATTTTTGGGCCCCAAAAATCCGCAGGGGAACGGATTTTAAGAAACGGATTTTCGGCCCCAAAAAACCCCAGGAAGGGATTCGCCGCCAAAATCCATAAAGAAACAAATTTTTCAGCACCCAAAGCAAAGAACTTTATTCCAAAAAACCCCAAAAAGGGAAAAAGGATTTTGGGCGAAAATTTCCGAAAAAAAAATTTAATTTTTTGCGTCAGAAGCGAAAAAAAATTTTTTATTATGTCAAAATCGGGAAAAAAAAGGGGGATTTTGGGGCAAAAAACCCGGGTAAAAAAAAAAAAAAAAATTTTTGGGTTTCCAAAATCCGTTATAAAAAAAAGCTTTTTTTTTCCCGCAGAAAAAGAGAACAAAAATTTAGCAGAAAAATTTTAAATTTGGGTGCAAAAATCGTCAGCGCCCAAAAGAAACATCACGATTAGGAATGGGGAACAAACGGGGACCCCCTGCACATTCCCTCTTCTCGGGCACCCATGCTGAAAGATGTTCAGTACTGCCCCTTTCTGGGTCAAAAAGCCATGGTTCCCTCCCCCCCTGAAAAAGATAATAGAGCAGAGCTGACTCAAAGCGGGGGGGGATGGGGGGATGTCACTAAATTAACCAGACGGGAATCTTTGCAGTCTCTTATCCTTTTCCTTATTTTTAATCAGTTTCCCTTTGGGGCAACTCACAGAGCAAAAGGCTATCCCTGGGGGGGGGCAGGGCTCACACACACGGGAAATCCTAAAAATCCCCTTTTACAGACTCGCAATAAAAATTTTCCAGCAACGGGGTTTAAAAAGGTATAAAAAAACAAAACACTTTTACTGCAAAAAAAAAAAAAATTCCCCACACAATTTTTTAAAAAAAAACTCCCTCCCAAAAGAATTTTCAAGGTAACATAATCCAAAGGCAAAGATAGTCAAGATGGGCAAACCACACCCAAAAACAGTCATTTAAACTATGCACAAATACACGGGCAGGAAACCCTGGGATAAAAACCCACGGGAAAGGGCAGCAACAACTGTTTGGTTTTTTAAAATACCCCGCCCCACACCACAGGAAGAAGTACTAATGAGTCTTCTCCAAGCTAGATTGAGGCTAGGGACCAGACAAGAAAGTGTCTTTAAGGGGCCAAGTAGCCTAAAAAAAGGGCCCTTCCAGGACCAAAAAAAAGCCCCCGCAAAATTTAAAATTTGGGGCTTGAGGCTTCTCGGCACCCAAAAAAAACAGCGGGGCTTAAAAATTAAGCGGGTAACTTTCCCAGCAATTTCGGGAACTAATGTCCCGGGGCCGCCCAAAACCCAACCCTTTTGAAACGGCAAGTGTAAATTTTAAGCCAACATAAAAACCCCCCCCTCCCCGTTTTTGGGGGGGGGGGGTTCCCCTATTTGGGGTGCCCCCCCGGGGGGAATTTTTGGCATTTCCCTCCCCCCCCACCTGCCCTTTAAGGGCCCCGGGCGGCGGGGGGTACCCCGCGGGTTTGCGCTACCCCCGGCGCCCCCCGGTCCTTTCCCCAAAGGGGCGGGGGAACCCGGTTTGCGGGGACCGCTCACCGGGCCCCCGTGGTCTCACTGTGCGGGGAGGGGGCGGAGGGGGGCGCCCCCTCCTCCCTCCGCCCCCTTATGTACAGTCCCCGCTGCGCCCCGTGCTTTTACGGGTTTCACCGGCGGGGGGGAAATTTACGCCCCGGCTGCTCTCATTCCCCCCTGCGTCGCTGGGGGGAGATGGGGCAGGACCCTGGCCGGACTGCATGAGCCTTGTCGGGTAAGTGGAATTTTATTATTTTATTTTTAAATTAAAACCATGGGGGGGCTCTGCCGGGTTAACAAATGAGGGGGGGGGGGGCCCTCCCTTTGGCGGGCTACAATGGGGGCAACTACCGGGCTGGGCTACAAGGGGGCAATCCCTTTGGGGCTACAATGGGGGCAACACCTGGCGGGCTAAAAAGGGGGGAAAATACCTGGCTGGCTACAATGGGGGCTTTTTTTACCTGGTTTGGCTAATGGGGGAAATCCCTGGCGGCTCAAGGGGGGAAACCCTCCCTGGCTGGCTCCCAAGGGGGGAAATTACCTGGCGGGCTAAAAAGGGGGGCAACAAATGGGGTCCTACAAGGGGGAAATACCTGGCCTGGCAAAAAAAATGGGGGAAAAAAACCGGGCTGGCTACAAGGGGGGCAATACCTGGCTGGCTCCAAGGGGACAACTCCCCGGCTGGCTCCCAAGGGGGGAAAATTCCCTGGGGGGGCTACAAGGGGGGGCAACTCCCGGCCCTTGGCTCCCAAAGGGGGGGCACTACCTCCCGGGCTACTAAAGGGGGAAACTCCCCGGGCGGGCTATTTAAAAGGGGGAAAACCCTACCGGGCCGGGCTACTAAAGGGGGGGAAAACTACCTGGTGGCACAAAAGGGGGCACAAACCTACCTGGCGGGGCTCCTAAAGGGGGCACTACCTACCTATTTTACAAAAGGGGGGCACTACCTCCCCTGACTACAAAAGGGGAGAAAACCCCTGAACAAAAGGGGGGAAACTACCTCACTTTTAAAAGGGGGCACTCCCTTCTAAAAAGGGGGCCAACCTACCGGGGCTAAAAAGGGGGGGGGCATCTCCCTACTAAGGGGGGGAAATTACCTTGCAAACACGGGGGGCTTCAAAACCTGCCTGTAAAGGGGCCTCCCTGGTTATGGGGGGCCCTCCCAAAACGGCTTTTAAGGGCATCCCCCTGGCTTTTTTCCAAACCCAAATTATGAAAGGGTTGGACGGATGGGGTGGCTTTTTGAAGGGGGGGGGCACACAAAAAGCGGGGCGTTTCCCCAAATTTTTGCCAGGGCCGGCCCCTCCTCCCCTTTTCCCCATTTTAAAAAAAGTTTAAAACTATGCCCTTAACCCTTTCCCCCCAGGGGGACCACTATCCACCTTTTTTTTGGGGAACCCCCCCTGCTGACTGTTAGGCCAAAAGGGGCATTTAAAAGTGGGCAAAAATTAATACCGGGAAAGGCCCTTTTAAGCATGAAAACACAAAATTTTTGGAAACCCTCTTTCCTCTGCTCATTTGGCAGTATTTGGGGGCCCACGGATAAAAGCTTTTGGATATTTCTACTCGGGGAAAAAAATACCAAAGCTTAATGTCTCCATTACACTTAATTTGGGCCCCCTTTGTTTGTAAGAATACCAGCCTTTTTGGGTTTGGGAAAGGACTCCTTTCCCCTTTCCCTTTTTATGGCATATCCAAGTTGTTTTCCCAGAATCCCAACAAAAAGCGGGAACTGTGTCTAAAAACAAAAACCTGTCCAGTAGACAAACTTTATGATAATAAAATTTTGGATTACCCATATAGGGGAAAACAATCTTGTGGGGAATCAGGGATTAAATTTTTTGGATCTTTTATTTTTTAAAAAGGGAGGGGTTCCAGAAGAGAAAAAGTCAAGGAAAAAGTCCCAAATCACTGTCACAGACTTCTGAAGTTACAAAAAACCCCCCCTTTCCCTTTCCCACCGGGGATCCCCCAAACTTCCTGGAGTACAACCCAGTTTATAAAAAACAAATACCCCTTAATTTCCTTTAATAAACAACTGTTAAATTCAAGCAAACTAAACCAAAATCTAACAGACTTCAGCGCCTTCTGTTGTGAATATGCTTTCTAAGTTATAGTCTGATGTTCGCCATCATAGCCAGAGACCTGGTGATCAGGAAACTAGACTACAGACATTTGAATGAGATGCAGGGAAATAACAAACAAAATTAAATTATGTTATCCAGGAAAATATTTGGAAAATAGATCCAGTCAGAGCGAGAATTTTGGGATTTCCTGAATCTGTCCTACAAAGGACCTAAAGGGAAACTTCCGTGCCCCTAGCATATCTAAGCCTTGCATGGTGGAGGGGGTAATTATTTAAATTTTTCTTTTTTCCCGGGGAAGGTCCAACCTTTCCCAACAAAATAGGGAAAAAATTTCTTGCAAAAAAATTTGTAAATTTTTCTTGAACTTTTAAAAATTAATCCCAAAAATTTAATTTTTTTCCCCGCCCAAGAGACTTAAATTGGCTTTAGCCCTTGAAATAGGTTTTTTAAGTTTTTAAACCTCCTAAACATTTTTCACCAAAGTTTTTGAAAAAGGAGATTTTTTTATTTTTGGTGTCTCAAAAGGTTTTCCAAAATTCGGGAAACTTCCACATTGCAATATCTGGCTATCCTCTGGATTTTGTACAAGAATTGAAACACCTCCACTTTTCATTCCAATTAAGAGCTTACTTGGATCGAAATCAAGACTCATCCTCGTTCACACGTTACGCCTCTCTGCAATCACCGGGGAATTCCCGTAGAGAGGAAAAAAGAAATGGAGAGTCTTAAACCAGTCGACGGGGAGGAATATAGTTCTCATCTCTTCACCCAAATAACACCTGGTCATAAATAGATTATATCTAGAGATGAGTGAATTTCTCAAAAACTCGATTAGCCAGATTCGCCGAATTTTTTGCAAAAAATCATTTTGACCCGAATTTATTAGTGGCAAATCACGTTAAAAAACAGAGAGCCTGTATGATGTTGTTAAAACAATTGTTGCTATTCTCTAATTATGGCACTTAGGGAGCGTGGTTTGGTACTTTAAACAATGATTGTGTTTTAGGTATGGCATGCAGGTGACCAGGTGGCGGGACAAAACTGACATATAAAACTGAGGTGGAGCAACATAGCCTGACAAGGTTAATGTCGGCGGCCAGCTAGAAAGTACTCGGAGCCAAGATCCATTCTATAGTCATCAATAAGAACACAAGAGTAGGTTCCTTGTGCAGGCAAAGGTCGCAGCACTGTAGGGGGAGGTCCCAGCAGGGGATACTTGGCAAGGCCAGAGCTACTGGTGTCATCTAGCGGCCGTGTGTTGACCACCAAGCCAACGGTTCTTGAATGGAAGACTAGGTCATCCACTTTTTCCAAGATGACATCTGACAACCCCAGCCAAGAGTTGGTGGGGTTTGTACAGACCAACCTTAGCTGGCATTGTCCGTGAGCAGGTCAGGGGCCCTTAGCTGGCATTGTCGTCAATCTGCCTCTGTCCTATTCGGTTCCCACAGCCAGAGAACTACTACGTGCTGTGGGCTCTGCACCACTGTACAGTGAGGACCAACTATTTGAGGACATCGGGCAGCAAAGAGGTGGGGCAAGATTCTTGTGATCTTGCACTAGCGCGGGCAAGTAGTGATGAGGAGGTGGGGAGTGGTTATGTCGTGTGAAGCAAGATAAGGCCCTGTACTAAAAAGACGTTGAGGAGGACCGCAATGATGGGCAAACACCTAATCAATGTAGCTGCCGATCACCTCTGGGACGTGCCGAGCGTAGTGAAGCAAGGGCTTCATCATCATCGTCGGGAGAAGGGAGGGGGAGGGCTGCAGGCTTGCACGTCAGGCAGTGGCGCAGCCAGCAAGTCAGGTAGTGTGGCACCGTGTGAGTCAGCAGGGTGTGCAGCAATGCGGAGGTCTAGGCAGCCCAAACGGCCACGGGGTAAAGCACCCACTTTGCAGGTCCCAGAATGTAGCCGAGATGCAGGGGAGCAACCAAGTCAGCTTAGGGACGTAGTAGTCATGTCAGTGCGAGCATTGGTGGTAAAATCACCTACTCTGTGGTGTATGGCATTTTTTTGCTATGACACAGAGAGGGCGCCATCATGGGTTTATATGTAGAATCTGGTGGGCAGAATAGGGAAGCGTGGCCAGGGCCTAATCTTTGGCACCTTATAGGCACCTGCATCCCAACATATGCAGCTATCACAACGTGTCTCAGATGTGGTGAGATTCTTCCTTGCAGCAGCAACGCACCAGTGGGCACGCATACCATTTCAGGGCACGTCAAGGCTCACTCCCTCTGCCAACAGGGAGTTGTCTAGTCTTTCCCATTCTTCTATCCGGTCCAGATGCTCCTGCTCCACCGCCACTCACTGGCGCAGACAGTCGTTTCACTATGTGCATTGCCAAGAGACAGCAGTATCTATCTAGCCAGACCTATCGGCTCGCAGAAGCTGACCAATGCTAATATCCAAGTTTGGTTGGTGATTAACTCAGTTCCCTTCCCATTCTCAAGTGGTGACTCTGCACCGAGATAAATGATGGGCTTTTGCATTAGGCCAAGGTGGTGGAGTCCTCAAGTCGTCATTTCTTTTCGAAAAAGGCAGTTCCAGCCCTTCACAAGTATGTAGAAGAAAAGGTGGGCCGGTCCTTGAGCCTGTCAGTGTTTTCCAAAGTACACAGTAGAGCGTACATGTGGAGATGTAACTATGGTCAGGGCCAGTACATGTCCTTTACAGCCCACTGGATGAATGTGCTTCCTGCCCAACCACACCAGCAACTTGGACAGGAGATGCTGCTTTCTCCTCCATGCTGTCAAACTGCTGATCCTGAGCCACTGTCCGCCGCCTACTCCTACACCACCACAGCCTACACTGCAGCAACTTGTCTTGGTGCTCCTCCAGCATACCACATGTGCAGGGCACGGCGGTATCATGCAGTTCTACACCTGGTTTGCCTGGGCGAAAGAAAGTCACACAGGGGAGGAACTGCTCCGCGTCATGAAAGATGAAATCGATTCCTAGCTTTCTCCGCGACAACTGAAAATCGGAACCGTAGTGACAGACAATGGCTAAGAAACTTTGCATGCACTTCAGCCATTCCTACACTGCCAAGCACACCCTACTTGAGCTGAACAGAACAGAGAAATACTCATGAACAAAAAAATTCAGAACAAACAGGAGAAATCTCCCGATGAACAGAGAAAAACACAGAGCAAAACAGAGAGTAAATCTTGCTCAAAGAACAGAGAAAGGCCATTAATGAATTTCTTTGATGTTGCAAGCGGGGGAAATTACATTGTGTAATTTTGTTGTCAAACCACGTGGACAGCTCTAACTGGTGACACTGCCATTTGTTTCAGGATCTTTAAGGGGCCATGTTAGTGTTGTCAGTCATCAGGACTTCAGGGGGATGAAACAACGTCATTCCTACTGCTTTCATGTCCGGGATCAGTTTGCTGCAAAAATCTGTACTGCTCAGGGTTGGAGGATAGTCATAGCGGACTCAATCGCACGGCCACATGAGTCGGTCGGTGGGCAAATGGGCAGCAAAGTGATAGGGATTGGAAGAGGGGGCAGAGGCGAGTGGTGCGTCAGATAACGAGAGAGAGGTGAATATCAGGACAGGCCAGCAAGTTAAGGATGGATTGAAGGGGATGCCGAGGGCGCTCGGATGGGAGGCCCAACAGAAAGGATGTTGCAAATAGTCTAGGCATGTTATGATGGGTTTCAGGGCCCATAGGACAAGCTATTTTTGTGCTTTCTAAGTGATGGAGATGAGCAGATTTCGGGAGATATTATTCAAGGTGGAGCACGGGCACAAGGCTTTTCGGTGTGCAGTTTTGAAAGGCCAGATTGGGAGTCAAAGGTTATATCCCAAGGCAGCGGACTTGTGGTGTGTGTGAGGGAGAGAGCAGCCTTTGATTAGTGATTAGAAAGATCTATCTGCGCGCATTCTCCATCCTCTCACACGTCTGACTAGGGGGTCTCAGCGATCACATACCATGCCACCGGTGATGTGGTGGGAGTGTTGGGTTGTAGGAGCAGTATCAGCTCACAGTGCAGCATCCGAGTATGGAGTTGTTGATGTTGTTGAAAGTGAGTGACTTTTTTCTATCCCAGATGGAAGGAGGGGAGGCGCAGGTACAGCGAGAGGAGGTAGCGAGAGAGTATGAGAAGACAAGCCAGATGACCCAAGGACCACACCATGGAAGTATACGCAGTGGAGATGGAGGTCAGTGATCCATCAGAGTCACTGGCAGATGGCCTGCAGCATGCTGATGTTGCATGGGTTAGTGACAGCCAAATAGTCACATTCGGTCTGAGGATGACTTCTGGCTCTCCACCCTCTTGACCCTCGCTAACTGGTCCTAATGGCGGCCTTTTTTTCACTTGCCGAGAGGGAGTAACAAACTCAAGTACTTTGGAAAATCTATGTGTCAGTTTTGCAAGCTGAATATATGAATACCATTACGTACTTCCCTCTAGCAGGGTCTGACGGGGGGTGAGGGGGGCGAAGGGGAGGTCACTCATGTGACCTAACACATAACCACTGCCAAGCGGCTCATGTGGGGAGCGTGGGTGGTCGTAGTAAGCGAGTACCAGCACCGATCAGCAGGGCTAACATGTGGTCTGGGAGTTGTGGATGAGCAGCCTCCTTCACAGCACCCCTATGTGAGCGAAGATATCCAAACAGCTGATGCAGCACATGGAGACAGGCCCTGAACCCTGGATCTCTTCTGGCTACTGCCTCTTGCGACGATATTTCTGATGCTGCCACCTGCTGATGCCACTACATCTGTTGCCAGCTGCTCCTACTACCACCCACTCATCTTTACCAGGGACTGCTTATTGCCTCGCACTCCCCACTCTTCATTGGGCCATTGTGGTAGCTTCTGATGCTGCTGCCACCTAACCACTCTCAGGTCTCCTAATGCTGCTGCTGTCACTCCAGGATATGTCACCATGTACCTTGGCTTGATGCTGCCTCCTCCTTCGCTTTTGTCTCTTGCTGCAAACATCTTAAAAACCTCCCCCCACCCACACACTCTGTCTTGTGCCACTTAAGTGGTCTACTATTAGCTGCATGCAAACTCGACCACTTATCTCACATCGATCACCACTGTAGTTTTCCTATTACTGTTTCCACGCTCCGCCACTCTAAGACGTTGCCATATGTTGGTTTTCCTTCTTCTTTTAATTTGTCAGTAGAAATGAAAAGGACAAACACAACCCTGAGTCTTCGGCAGAAGCCGTAAGGGCCCAGTATGACCATGCATGGTCTCATTTGTTTTGGCATCACATTTGTCTGATGTTTAGGTAGCCAAAGCTTGAGTGGATCCAAAAACATAGAAGACATGCAAATATTCAATATCTACTATTATTTTTGGATTCAGCTCACTGTTTATTTTTTGGTTTTAGCAATGATGGATTATTGACCGATTGAAAGCGGACACTGAAGGATCAAAGGAAGTGCAAAATGATTATTGATGTCAATGCATAATTACTGATAACACCCTTCACTCTCTTGAGGGGGCTCTCTACATGTATCGGCGTAACAAAATCACCACAATAAATGAAAAAATTAACTGTTTGCCACAGATAGCGATATCCCAAGAGACTGAACTGGCTAGATTTGAGATGTGTGTAGACCAGAAATGCAAACCCTGGATTTGACTCAGAATATCCCACAAACAGAGGATAAATTGATTCTTGGGCACAGAATAAAATACCCTGCAGATTGAACGTGATGGATTTCAGGCGTGTATGAGGCAGAGGATAAATTGACCGCTGGGGAACAGATTGCAATATCCCAAAATAAAAAACGCTGGCCCAGGAACAGGTGTGTATATGACACACTCTTGTGAAGGTCTTTCCCCCCAGTAGCTCATAAAACGGAAGTATTTGTACGAGATGCTTAGGTATTGCTGCTACAGCCAGATGCATAGGAGACAAAGTGAGAAATGGCAGAATTTAACATGGCTGCCATATTTATAGGGCTGTGACATCCCAAAAGCTGGCTGGCTGCGTGTCTGCACCTGTCATTGAGGGTGTTCCTTTCTTCTCTACCCCATGTCACGCCATGTGCTCGCGTCCATTTTTGTCTTCCATTACACGAATTAGCCATGAATTTCCGGCTTGTTCAGAGTCGAATTTTGTCCCTGAAATTCTAAATGAATTCCACTTCGTTAGGCCATGTTCACACGGCTCTAATTGTCGGGACGTAATTTCTGTCTCCGTAATTACGGCCGGACGCTGCGCCAATTATGGCTGAATTCCGTACCAGTAAACTACGGTGAGCACAGTTTCATAGAGAAACTTATGGATTACGTTAACCTATCCATCTGGATCGGCGGATGACGCACAGAGGGGGAGAGATAATTGACAGGTCCTTTCCTGGCAGGTTTACGCGCAGCCTGATAATGATTGTCTATTGGGCCGGCGACTGGTGCCGGCCCACCCGCTCCCCTCACTCGCTACCGGCACTCTATGGCGTAATTGCGTGGGCGTAATTACGTCCCGCGCTGTTAAGCAGTATGTGAACATAGCCTAAGCAATCGATTCGCTCATCCCTAATTATGTCCTTCATTATATAACTATAGAGAACTTAGTAATCTCTGATCATGCCCAAGTAGTTTTCTTTATGATGGACTCTGTACCCTAGGGTATGGATCACAACACATGAATGTGATGTACAACTTTAGTGTTTTTTTTTTCTACTTCTTTCATAAGCAATTTTCCCCATGAGTCCATCCCAAAGTATTTGTAGAGACCTATTGAAAAGGTTGCAGTTATAGAGGCATCATAGGCCATTTTTCAAGGAAGGAAAGGGCAGTTACTCAAAGATGTGGAATCTAGAATAACAATGCCTGGGAGGAACTTAATAGGGCTAGAAACTGTTCCATTTCCCTACCACCTGAGGCATCCCCACTATTAAGTAATACCTCTTTTGATGGACAGCCAGTAATGATACATACTTGTCATATTACTGTCAGGAGATGGTAAGACTTCTCCATTTTTTTTTTTTTTTTTGAATGACCACACCTATATCAACCAAATGGGATTGCTGTGATTTATTATTTTGTATTGTGTGTATGGATATCATACTGGCACACCTGCTCCCTGGCCTCATTTAAAAATAAATGTATGTTTTATTAGTGACTTTACTCCCTTTATATTATTTAGTTTTATTAGATCTTGGAAATCTGAACTATTTTTTACCTGGAATAATTTCAAGAAAATGCTTTTGTTTCTAGATATTAATGTTACATTCTTGTTCCTGTCACTTTAGTGGAAGTGGGCATTAGACGCTTCACTACTTTCTAGGATTTTTTGCTTATTGTCCCTCTCATTGTATAGTGAGTGTGGGGGAGGGCTCTAGATGGTGGCCCGGCTCATCCTCTGACACAACAGGGACAAGTGACTGGGGGCCACACAAGTCACTGCGTTTCTTCGCTATGTGTTACTCCTGTGTAGGGTAATAAATCCATAGATCAATAACTGATCTCCAGAAATCTAGTTTCCCACTATATAAGCGGTTCCTCAGGGATTGATACTCAGTAAGAAGGCGCATATAGTCCGTCCGATCGTTATGTTTACATGATTATACTGGTTGAATTTTATGTTATAAGCCCAGTCTAGCGCTTTATGTTCCTCCCTATTAGTGATAAAATAACTTACTAATCGATATCTCCCCACCACACGGCATTCTCAATGGAAGCCAGAGGAAGCACGGAGGCGGCTGCTGTGACTGTATATTCACTGGGTGTCCCGAGGTGAAGTTGTGCCTTTCACACATAGCACAACAAGAACAGGTTAGGGCGATACTAACCCCTGATTTTCACTTTCCTACAATTTACACTGGAGGCCTATTTTTTTCCTTTTTTTTTTTTGTACATACACTGGTGTTTGGGAGATGCATCACGCCCAACATTACATACAAAGTACATTCCAAATTTCCCAAAAAGGGTTTCCTGGCGTTACTAAAAAAACGAGGCTTGACCGAAACGGGCCCGGCTCCGATTAGGTAAACACAAGCTTTATTGTAAAAATTTAAAAAAAAAGCTAGCACAGCATATGTCACAGCATATGAACTGTAGCTGATGCGCGTTTCGAGTTTGACCTCTTGTTCGCAAAAAGTTTGCTATTAGGTGCTTATTTAAAAATAAATCTAAAACCAATAGGCTAAAGTTCCCCAATCAAAATGTCAATCAACGTTTTTGCGTTTAAGGGAAAAAACATCTGTGTCATAAAGTATGCAAGGTATCGTTTAAATATATCCCAATTTAGGGGAAACACACCTCATTTTGTATATTAATTTTTTTTAATATATAAAAAAAGTTTTCTTAAAATTTAAGCCCTTGGGAGTCCTCGGCTTAGTGAGAACCCCAATGGCCCCTTTTCTTAATCTCAATTTTTTTTTTTTTTTTGCCCCAATCCCCCCCTTCTCGGGGCCATGTGACTGTTTTGGCAAAATATTTTAAATAGTTGTGTTCCCTTCATGACATTCTAAAAATTTTCTGGAGCTCCTGACTAGATCCCTGTTTTTTTCCTAACACTTGTTAGTGCTCCATTATACGGGTCTTAACTTTTCGTGGGGTACTCCCCCACATATTTTTTTGGGCATTTTGTGCATCAATGATTATATCACATGGTTGGTTACATTAAAAAAATGTTTTATCTAAAATTGCTCTGCAATTGGCATTTTTTAAATCATTTGTCTTAATACTAAAAATTTTACAGAATTTGATCTGTTTCCCCCCCACACATAAAAAAACCCCTTTTGGGGCTAACCAATTTTTTTCCCTGTGTAGTTTGTTGTTTTAAAAGGTACTAGGTGAGAAAAAATTTCCCCTATGTCTGATTTCTCTTGGGAAATGCAACCATCCGTTTCAATATCTTTGCCATGTTTATCTTGTCGCAATTATTAAATTTTTATGGAAAATTGCTTTAATTTTTTAAAAAATTCCTGCTGTATTTTTGTGGTAAATGCTATCCTTTGTTATTAAGCTTCTTTTTTACTTCTCTGCCGTATTTTCTAAAAGTCTTGTGCGTCTTCCCCCTTTATTTTAAGTTTACTATTTTTAAATTTTTTCCCTTTTTTTGTTCCTTCTCTTTCGTCTCTGATCTATGGGTTTAATGCCCCTTCAAAATCTTTGTCTAGAGTCTCGGGCTCTAAAACTCGCCGTTGGGATGGCCTTGATGGTACGGGGGAATGGAGTATTGGCTCTCAAAATAGGTTGCCAGGATTGGGTTACGGTTAGGGTCGGGGACTACCAAAATCAGCCAAATCTCCCGCTTTTTGGCGGGGGGGTTCCCCTATTTGAGGTTCCCCCCCCCCCCCCCTCCCGGCAGAGTTGGGATTCCTCCCGCCCCCGAGGCGCGGGGGTTCTTTAAATTTCCGCGGCACAAGAGTAGCGCTAGTGCGCTACTTGGTGCCGCAGGGGGCCCTGCTACAGGCGGGTGAAGCGGCCCCCTCACCCAACCCGGCGCGTTTTTTACTGTGCGGGAGGAGGCGGGGGGGGAAACGTTCCCTCCTCCCCCCCCTGTATGCACAGTGGGCCGGGGGTTTTTTTGCGTGTACATAAAAGGGCAGTGGCGCAGGAGGAGTGACGCCGGCTGCCCTCACTCCCCTGCAACGCTGAGGAATCGTCAGGAGTGGGCCGTTGCCGGAGCCTGGTGAGGTAAGTGGGTTTTATTATTTAATTTTTATTAGCTATAGGGGGATTACCTGGGGAACAAAAGGGGGCACTACCCGGGTGAAAGAGGGGGCAACTACCCGGCTGACAGGGGGGAACTCCTGACTGACAGAGGGGGAATACTGGGTAACAGAGGGGGCAACTACCCGGTGACAGAGGGGGCAACTACCCGGCTATGAATGGGGCAACTACCCGGCCCACTGAATGGGGGGAACTACCTGGCTATAAAGGGGGGGCAATACCCGCTAACAAAGGGGGGGCATCTACCTGACTACAAAATGGGGAAAATACCTGGTACTAAAAAGGGAATACCCGACTACTAAAGGGGGAAATACCTGAACTAAAGGGGGCACTACTGGTAACAAAGGGGGGGTTTCCTGTCTAAAGGGTCCAACTACCGGCTACTAAAGGGGGCATCCGGCTTTCAAAGGGGGGCATTACCTGCCTTAAGGGGACTACCTGGTTTTTGGGGGGTACTACTGGTATAAGGCATTTTACCTGGTTTTTTCAAAACATTATGCGTTAGGCGGATGGGTGTGGCTTTTTTAAGGGGCGTGGGGACACAAAAAAATGGGGTGTCCATGCAAATTTTTTGCCCCCCCGGCGCTATGCTAGATAAAAGGCGGGCAGCCGGGCTCATATGCAGTGTGTAATGAATTTAGGAGCGAGGAGGAGGGGATTCTCTCCTCGGCCGCTGTTTCTTCACACCCCGAAGTGCGAGAGTGCGAGAGAGCAGAGAGGAGAGGTTGGTGGGGCTGAAGGACCTGTGTTTTGATCTGTGACAAAAGGGGTGGGGTAGCAGGGTGGGTGAAGGCCCGTGATGATGTCGTTCCTTCACGTGCCATTTCACAGGTCCTTTTAGCCCCCCAAAAAAACCCCTCCGCCCATAGGTTATCGTCGTTTGTTGGAAAGGAACGCCCAGGACAAGGGTCTGACTCAGCGGGGTCTACAGGAGAGAAGGAAGCGCCGGGACACGAGGTCTGACTGTAGCGAGGTTGAGGGAGAAAAAAACCCCCCGGGACCAGAGGTCTGACTGCAGCGAGGTCGAAGGAGAAAAGGGAAGCCCCCGGGGCACAGGGGTTGACTGCGCGGGTCTACAGGAGAGGGGGGAAGCGCCCGGGACCAGGGGTCTGACTGCAGCGAGGTCTGGGGGGAAAGGGAATGCCCGGGACACAATTTTGACTGCAGAAGGTTGACAGGAGAGAAGGAAGGCCCGGGACCGGGGTCTGACTGCGGAGGTCTGGGACAGGAGAGGGGGAAAACCCCGGGACACAGAGGTTAACGGGTTAGGTCTGAAGGGAAAAGGGCAGTCCCGGGGACACAGGGGTCTGACTGCAGCTAGGTCTGAGGAGGGGGAAGGGCCCCGGGAACAAGAGGTCTGAGGGGCAGCGAGGTTGACAGGAGAGGAGGAAGTCCCCCGGGACACAGGGGTGTGTGACTGCAGCGGGGTTTAAAGGGAGAGGAGGAAAGCACCCGGGAACAGAGGTCTGACTGCAGTAGGTTGAGGAGAAAAGGAAGCGCCGGGGACACGGTGTGTGACTGGGCAGCGAGGTCTGACAGGAGAGGAGGAAGCCCCCGGGCACAGAGGGTCTGACTGAGTGAGGTCTAGGAGAAAAGGAAGTGCCCGGGGACACAGAGGTCTGACTGCAGCGGGGTTTGACAGGAGAGAAGGAAGGCCCGGGAAAAGGGTTGACTCGCGAGGTGCAGGAGGGGAGGAAGGCCCGGGACAAAAGGGGTCGACTGCGGAGGTCTGAGGAGAAAAGGGAAGCGCCCGGACACAGGTGTGTGCTGCAGCGAGGTTGCAGGAGAGGAGGAAAGCCCCGGGACCAGAGGTCTGATGCAGTGGGTTGAGGAGAAAAGGGAAAGTGCCCGGGACACAGGGTCTGAACTGCAGCGAGGTCTGACAGGGAGGAGGAAAGGGCCCCGGGGACACGGAGGTTTGACTGCAGCGAGGTTGGGAGAGAAGGAAGCGCCCGGGCACGAGGTCTACTGAGCGGGTCTGACGGGGGAGGGGGAAGTGCGGGGGACACGGGGGGTTGACTGCGCGAGGTCTGGGGAGGGGAAGCACCCGGGACAAAGAGGTCTGACGCTGGGGTCTGAGGAGAGAAGGAAGCCCCCGGGGGACACAGAGGTTGACTGCAGCGGGTCTGGGAGAGAAGGAAGCCCCCGGGAACGAGGTTGACTGCAGCGAGGTCTGTAGGAGAGAAGGAAGCACCCGGGAAAGAGATTTGACTGCAGCGGCTGACAGGGAAGGAAGCACCGGGACACAGAGGTTGACTGCGCGAGTCTGAAGGAGAGGGAAGCCCCGGGACAAGAGGTTGACTGCAGGAGGTCTGACAGGAGGGGGAGGAAGCGCCCGGGCACAGAGGTCTGACTGCAGGGAGGTTGACGGGAGAGGAGGAAGCCCCCGGGAAAGAGGCTGACTGCAGGGAGGCTGACAGGAGGGAGGAAGCCCCCGGGACACAGAGGTTGTGGGGAGGCCCTGACAGGAGAGGAGGAAGGTCCGGGGACACAGAGGTTGACTGCAGGGGGGTTTCTGACAGGAGAGGAGGAAGGGCCCGGGGGGACACAGAGCTCGATGCTCGAGGTAGGGAGAAAAGGAAGCGCTTGGGACACAGAGTCTGACTGCAGCGGGGTTTGACGGGGAAGGAGAAGCACCCGGGACACAGAGGTTGACTGCAGCAGGCTGACAGGAGAGAAGGAAGCCCCCGGGACACAGAGGTCTGACTGCGCAGGGTCTGAAGGAGAGGGAGGAAGCACCCGGGACACAGAGGTCTGATGCGCGAGGCTGACGGAGAAAAGGAAGCGCCCGGGGGAACAGAGATCTGACTGCACCGAGGTCTGAGGAAAGAAGGAAGCGCCCGGGACACAGAGGTCTGACTGCGCGAGGTCTGACAGGAGAGAAGGAAGTGGGGGGGGACACAGAGGCCCTGACTGCAGCGAGGTCTGAGGAGAGGAGGAAGCACCCGGGCACAGAGGTCTGACTGCAGCGGGGTCTGCGGGAGAAAGGAAGTGCGCGGGACCAGGGGTTTCTGACTGCAGCGGGGTCTGTGGAGGGAGGAAGCTCCGGACAAGGGGTCGCTGCAACGAGGTCTGAGGAAAAAGGAAGCCCCCCGGGACACAGGGGTCTGACTGCAGCGAGGTCTGAGGAGAGGGGAAGCCCCCCCGGGACACGGGGGGGTTGACTGCACGAGGTTGAGGGGGAAAGGAAGCGCCCGGGACACAGAGGTCAGATTGCAGGAAGGTTTTGCGGAGAGGAGGAAGCGCCCGGGACACAGGGTTGACTGCAACGGGGGTCTGGGAGAAAAGGGAAGCCCCCGGGGGCACAGAGGTCTGACTGAGCGAGGTTGAGGGAAAAGGAAGCCCCGTGACAAGGGGGGTTTGTGGCTGCAGTAGGTCTGACAGGAGAGGAGGAACGCCCCGGGACACAGGGGTCTGACTGCACAAGGTCTGACGGAGAGAAGAAAGCCCCGGGACCAGGGTCTGACTGCAACGAGGCGACGGAGAGTAGGAAGCGCCCGGGACACAGAGGTTGACTGCAGCGGGGTTTCTGCAGGACAAAAGGGAAAGCGCCCGGAAAAAGAGGTGCTGCGCGGGGTCTAAAGGAGAAGGAAGGCCCGGGACAAAAAGGTTTGATGCGCGAGGTCTGATGAGAGAAGGAAGCGCCCGGGACACAGGGGGCTACTGCACGGGTTGATGAGAAAAGGGAAGGGCCCCCCGGGACACAGGGGTTCTGCTGCAGCAAAGTCTAAAGGGAGGGAAGGAAGCGCCCGGGACACAGAGGTCTGACTGCAGTGAGGTTGAGGAGGGGAGGAACCCCCCCGGGGACAAGAGGCTGACTGCAGCGGGTCTGACAGGAGAAAAGGAAGCGCCCGGACAAGAGGTCTGACTGAAGGGGGTCTGAGGAGAGAAGGAAGCCCCTAGGACACGAGTCTGACTTAGCGAGGTCTGAGGAGAGAAGGAAACTCTGGGACACAGAGGTTGACTGCAGCGAGGTCTGAGGGAGAAGGAAGCGCCCGGGAAAACCAGAGGTCTGACTGCACGAGGTCTGAGGGAGAAGGAAATCCTGGGACACAGAGGTTGCTGCGGGGTCTGACAGGAAAAAAGGGAACGCCCGGGACACAGAGTTTGACTGGGGGAGGTCTGACAGGAGAGAAGGAAGCCCCCGGACAAGAGGTTGACTGCAGCGAGGTCGACAGGAAAAGGAAGCGCCGGGACAAAAGGGGAATGCACGAGGTTGCGGAGGGGGGCTGCTTCCTTCCGCAGAGCTCGTTAGATGGGAGAGCATTGAGGGCGGAGGAAGGACTGGATTCCCAGGGCAGTGGCCATTTCTGAGGGGACAGGAATTCCCCGGACTCCATGTTGTTTGTTGTTCCCAGACCTTTTTTGCCGGGGCCCCCTGTTTATGGCTCCAAACCTGGTTGTGCCTCCTGCAGAGACATCAGGGAATCCTGGGGAGATACCAGCAGGTGAGAGGTTCAGGCAGAGGTGATGAGGGCCGGGGCTTCTACAGAGGAGAACAATTACTCTACAATGAGACGGTGACTACATCCCATGATTGGAGGAAAACTTTCGAGGCAAAAAGGGGTTTAAGTAATGTAGGGGCCCCTGAGGAGAATTACTGGAAATGTGACCTGACACAGTTTGGGAGGATCCCGGTCTTAGTGTAGAGGAGATTACGGGAGAACTGAAAAACCCGCCAGATGTCTGGAGGCCCCGGTCCATAGTGTATGTAGAGGAGATAATAAAAATAAAAAAAATTAATAATCTTTATTTATATAGCCCCAACTTATTCCACAGCATTTTAAAAAAATTTGGGGTTTGTAAGACAGACAAAAAGACATACATTGCACAAAGAAAAGCAAATTACAATGAGAACAATGTGAAAACAAGAGCTTACAATTTATTAGGGTGAGGGGTGGAAAAAGGGGTAAGAAGTTTTTTGGTTTACAATGGTCCAGCCATGTGACATTAATATGGGGTGGTTTATATAGAAATTGGATAAACCTGCAACCTAGCCAGTACAGATAAGTGCCGAATTGTAGGGAGTGACAAAAATGTGTGCTAGAGAATGGGGGGCGGGGCGGGTGAGGGTTAGCCATAAGGGATTCTGGTAGGCCAGATGCATGTTTTCTCAGGGCCCTCTTAAAACTATGAGGATTGTGAGTGTGCCTGATCGCCCACGGTAGCATGTTCCAGAGAACTGGTGTCGCATGTGAAAAATCTTGGAGATGGGAATGGGAAGTTCAGATTACTGAGTTATGTAGTCGAAGATCATCAGCAGAACGGTAGGGTGGTAGACAGAGATGAGAGAGGAGATGTAGGGGGGGTGCAGCGCTGTGGAATTTTTGTTGTATCCTGTACTGAATGGGCAACCAGTGCAGTGACTGACACAGGGTACAGGCACCAGTATAGCAGCTGGAAAGAAAGATGAGCCTGGCTGCTGCATTCAGGACAGATTGGAGAGGGGAGAGTTTGCAGAGAGGGAGACCGATAAGCAGGGAGTTACAGGAGTCAAGACGAGAAACAATAAGAGTCTGGGTGTTTTCCACAGTGAGAAAAGGACGGATTCTGGAGATGTTCTTGAGGTGCAGGTGACAGGAGCGGGCAAGGGATTGGATATACAGGGTGAAGGGCAGATCGGAATCTAGTATAACCCCAAGACAGTGGGCCTGCTCCCTAGGAGTTATGGTGGTGCCACACATTGAGACAGAAAGGGCAGGGTGAGGTCGGTTAGTAGATGGTGGGATGACTAGAAGTTCAGTTTTAGTGACCGTTTAAGATAGAGGGAAGACATGATGTCAGAGACAGCGGACAGACAGTCAATGGTCTTTTGTAGGACAGCTGGACTGATGTCATGGGAAGAGGTCTACTGTATAATTGGGTGTCATCAGCATAGGGATGGTCCTGAAAGCCAAATCTGCTGATGTTTTTTTTCCAATTGAGGCTGTGTAGATTGAAAAGAGGAGAGGACCTAGAACCGATCCCTATGGAACCCCAACAGGAAGAGGAGAGGAAGTAGAACCTGCAAATGAGACACTGAAGGAGCGGTCAGAGAGGTAGGATGAGAACCAAGAGAGCACAGTGTCCTGGAGGCCAATGGTGCGGAGCATGCTGAGGAGAAGTTGGTGATCAACGGTGTCAAATGCGGCAGAGATATCCAGAAGAAGCAACAATGAGTAGTTGCCCTGATATTTATCAGATTTAGAGACTTTTTAGCTAGAGCAGTTTCTATGGAGTGTAAGGTGTGGAAACCCGATTGTAATGGATCGAGAAGAGAGTTAGTAGAGAGATAACTGATTAGGCGAGAGTAGAGCAAGCACTCTAGGAGTTTAGAGACGAAGGGCAGGTTAGAGACTGGTGGGTAATTAGCAGCGCAGGACGGGTCCAAAGTGGGCTTTTTCAGTGAAGGAGTTATAACAGCGTGTTTAAAGGAGGATGGAAAGATCCCAGTGGGGAGAGAGAGAGGTTACAGATTGCAGTTTGAGAGAGGACAGCTGGAGAAATGGACTGGACAAGGTGGGAGGGAATGGGGTCACTACAGCAGGTGGTGGGACGAGCAGACAGGAGAAGCCTGGACACTTCTTCTTCTGTTGTTGGGTCAAGAGCTGAGAGCAGACTAGAGGATGGAGGGACAGGATGGGTGCTACTAGGGGTTTGAGATAAGTTTTGCCGGGTTCCGTCAGTTTTCTCTTTGAAGTGAGTGGCCAGGTCTTCAGCACAGAGGTCAGTGACCGGACCCTGAGCTTTAGGCCTGAGGAGAGTGGAAGGTGTCAAACAGGTGTTTTGGGTTGTTGTGTAAGGTTGAGATGAGGGAGGTGAAATATTCTTGTTTGGCGCAGTAAAGGGCAGTGTGGTAAGTCCTGAGCATGAATTTGTATTGGAGAAAGTCTGCAGGTAGCTTTGACTTTCTCCACAGACGCTCAGCACACCTGGAACAGCGCTACAGAAACCGAGTCTGAGGCATGTGCCAAGGCTGCCGGCGTCTGACTCTGGTGGTGCGGTGTGTGAGTGATGCCAATATGTCCAGGGTGGTTGAGAGAGTTTCATTATATTGTTTGAATGCCAGGTAAGGACAGGAGTCAGATGAGATTGGGGACAGTGAGAACTGTATGATGTCTATGAGTTCCTGGGTGTTAGTGGAGATAACATGAAGAAGTGCTGACCTGACCCAGATGTCTGGAGGATCCCGGCTCCATAGTGTAGGGGCTTCTGAGGAGAAGATCACAGAACCAGGGCTGAACTAAACATCAGGCAGCCAATCAAAGCAAAGTGGACACGGTCCGACGCCAGGCTTCATATTTAGCTTTAGACACTTAAAGATTAGCTAATAGCTGCTATACTAAATGATTTAGGTAATACAAACCAATTGCATATTTTTATTGTGTCTATCATTACAGATATGATCTTTGTAATGAGAAAACCCCTTTAAATACACTGGATACGTAGCACTATGAGTTATCATAATAGATACCTGAGCACCACATAGTATCACACATAATAGGCTAAGAAATCTAGCATCTTACATCCTGTATAATGAACTCTGTAGAAGTAACAAAAAACAAAGCCAAAGCAGTCCACAAAAAAACAAGCCCTCACTTGTGTCCGTAGGCCAAAAGACTACAAAGTTATTAGTTGCAAAAAATTGCCTTGCAATACAAATTAAGAAATAGAAAAATTGTTATTTTTTAATTTCTAAAATATTAAGAAAACGGTGGTGCAATTGTGTTTTTTTTTTTTCATTTTCTACCTCACAAGGAATTTTCTTTTGAGTTTTGACTTTTATTACAATTCTTTGGATGCAGGTTGAGTCCAATATAGCAGAGGACGCCCTGTTTTCATCACACGTTAGTTGGTTGATTGCCTAGTGGTCACATCCTACCCTATGAAGCGCTCTCTCCCTGTTGGTTTTATTGCTATTTGCATTACATAATATGATGCAGTCAATGGCACCATTAAAAACAGTGTTGTGTTCTACAAAGGTCTATGTAGAGCGAGAAGTAAAATAGTTTTTGATTAGGGAAAGGGGGGAAGAAAAAAATGAATAAAAAAATACCTGCAGTGGGAAGGGGGTGAACTTGGAAGTATCGATTCTTGTGTTCTCCTAAAGATAAACGGCTTTCTCTCCGCAGTGATAACCCCTCCCCCGGCGGGAGCGCCTTTTAGTTATTGCTGGGGAGTTCTACACCTTAGTGCTGTACAAGTAATGAGCAGCATGAGGCTCCAATGCTTCACACTCACCCGGCACTGTGGGGTCACAAAAAAAGCCTTTGGGGGGGCTGCCACTGATGGGGTGAGAACCGGGCGCGTATAATCAGTCAAGAGTGGACGTCGTGATACACAGCGCCCCGCTGAGCTTCTGCTCATTGTCAGCAGTCAGAGATTACACAGCGCCACCCCACTGAGGCTTCATGTCATTGTCATCAGTCAGTGATACACAGCGCCCCCGCTTGAGGCCTCTGGGGCATTGTATCAGCAGTCAGTGATACACAGCGCCCCTGCTGAGGCTTCTGCTCATTGTCAGCAGTCAGTGATACACAGCGCTCCCCGCTGAGGCCTCTGGGCATTGTCAGCCAGTCAGTTGATACACAGCGCCCACCCGATGAGGCTTTCTGCTCATTGTTCCGCAGTCAAGTGATACACAGCGCCCCCCGCTGAGGCTTATGCTCATTGTCAGCAGTCAGTGGATCACAGCCGCCCGCTGAGGCTTCTGCTGTTGTCAGCAGTCAGTGACAAACAGCGCCCCCGCTGAGGCTTCTGCTTCATTGTCAGCAGTCAGTGATACACAGCGCCCCCGCTGGAGGCTTTCTGCCTCTTGTCAGCAGTCAGTAATACACAGCGCCCCCGCCGGAGGCTCTGTCATTGTCGGCAGTGACACACAGCGCCCCCGCTGTGCGCTTCTGCTCATTGTCAGCAGTCAGTTGATACTCAGCGCCCCCGCTGAGGCTTCTGCGCATTGTCAGCAGTCAGTGATACACAGCGACCCCCCGCTGAGGCCTTGGGCATTGTCAGCAGTCAGTGATAAAAAAAAACACAGCGCCCCTGCTGAGGCTTCTGTCTTTGTCAGCAGTCAGTGTTACACAGGCGCCCCCGTGAGGCCTTGGGCATTGTCAGCAGTCAGTTGAAAACAGCGCCCCCGCTGAGGGCTTCTGCCTCATTGTCAGCAGTCAGAGATACACAGCGCCCCCCGCTCGGGCTTCTGCTCATTGTCAGCAGTTCGTGCTACACAGCGCCCCTGTGAGGCTTACTGCTAATGTCAAGAGGTCAGTGATTACACCAGCGCCCCCGCTGAGGCTACTCCTCATTTGTCATCAGTCAGTGAACACAGCGCCCCCCGCTTGAGGCACTTTGCTCATTGTCAGCAGTCAGTGCATACCACAGGCCCCCCGCTGTGGCCTTCCTGCTCATTGTCAGCAGTCAGTGATTACACAGCGCACCCCGCTGAGGATTCTGCTCATTGTCCACAGTCAGTGATACACAGCCGCCCCCGTGAGGCTTTGCTCATTGTCAGCAGTCAGTGCATACACAGCGCCCCCGCTGAGGCTTCTCCTCAATGTCAGCAGTCAGTGATACACTGCGCCCCCGCTGAGGCTTCTTGCCTCATTGTCAGCAGTCTGTGATACACAGCGCCCCCTGATGTGGCTTCTGATCATTGTCAGCATTCAGTGAGGCCCGACACATTTACTGTGCAGCGTACTGACTCGTTAATAAGCATTGAAACTGGTTGAATTTCTTCCAATCACTGTGAGAATCCCCTCCTCCCCCAGTATCAGCCAGGTATGGTTGTGTCAGGTTCTCACTGTCTGGGGAAATGGCTTCATATTGCTCTTCTCACTTGAAGCATCAAGTCCTTCATCAGTTATAACATAAAGGGGTTTTCCATCACGGACATTTCTGATGTATCCTCTGCGTCTCCCTTAAATGTATGATAGATGAGGTCTCGCACCCTCTGGAGAACAGACCCACCCTCATGGAGATGGGGCCACTGCATCAGGTGGGGGAAATGAACAAGAGGTGGCCAACACATGTAAGGGGTCTCTCCAATCATCTTCTATAGGAGTTACAGACACAGCCGGAGAGGCGCGGCCCCCAGAGGTGGGCCTTCATCTATAGGGAATTATGGAATATTCTATGGATGTGTTGGGAACACCTGTATCCATGTGGTGGATGTGCTCTGAGAAGTGCTTCTCCTTGGCCCCAGAGGTTCTGTATGTCACACATGATGTGGCCCCTGTAGGATTTAGGGACCTACTTTCTCCATAAAGGCGCCTGCCAGTACTTGAACCCTTCAGTTTCATCAGTTTTCTCCATATTCTCATACACAGCGTTCCTGCTCCTGAATGACCACACCAAGGATGTGACTCGGACAGGAATGACCTGATCGCAGAAGAATATTAGGACCTCACCTTGGAGATCCTCCACTCGGTGACCGGAGAGGTAATTCTCTAGATTTCTTTCATCTTTTTTTATCTAACAAGTCAATGATAGAAGAGGAATTCCATAATAGGAGGAATCCGAGCGTCCTGTGTAGAGCTTCAGGAGCTTCCACATGATGATCTGTGCAGCGGAAAACCTGAGATCAGCCTGCCAGTATGTGTTCAGTTGATGTATCATGGGAACCAGTGCAGCCATAGTAATGTTATAGGAGCAATGAGAATGGTGAGTCGCCCGTTATACCGAGGAGGAGAGGCAAGGAGCATAGGGAATCAGGTATGTATGAATATATCAATGGTAAATTTTTTACTGTAAGAACAGCAAAACTATGTAACTCTCTGCCAGAGAGATGGTGATTTCACTAAAAGAGTTCAAAAAGTTTCTGAATGCATTAATATGAGTGTAATAATATAAGAAGTTATGGGAATCCAGGATTTTGTAGAAGGGTCACTGATCCAGGGATTTATTCTGATTGCCAGATTGGAGTCAGGAAGGAATTTTGTCCCTAAAATAAGGACAATTGGCTTCTACTATGGAGGGTTTTGCCTTCCTCGTGGATCAATACCATAGCACAACAGACTGAACTGGATGGACATCTCCAAACTATGTATCTGTGTAACTATAGCCGGAAGGAAAGGTGGGACATATTATACTGTAACTATAACAAGAGACAGCCAACATAGAAGAGGGATTCTGTTACGTAAGAGAAGTGAGACGATGGACCTCTCTGCAGAGGAATTATCAGGGGGAATCACAGCACAAAAAAGTCCACACGTGGCCCGTCAGTAGTACTGCTCAGTGCCAGAATAATCATTAGTTCTAGCAATAGATTTCTGTAGATCGGTCACTGATCCCAGGGATTTCTCTCCATACAAAGGGATTACACAGTAGTGGAAGATGACGTCAGGTGACTGTGCTGGCCCTCCAGCAAGCTGTCCACTGTGTGTAGTCAGGTGGAATGGAGGCCGGGGCCCCCATCTAGAGCCCTCCACCGCACTCACTGATACTACGAGAGGGACAATATGGCAGAAGAGCCTAGAAACTCACCAACAGATGGCGGAGCTGCTGACTGGAGAGGTGACACTGCTGCTGCTGGGGAATTGCGTGGGAATATTATACAGTAACACCACTGAAGGGTCTGGTGATCGACCGTATCATTTTGTGTGTTCTGGTTCCTATAAGGTGTCAGGTAGGTCGCTGTCTATTTCTCATGGAGGAGGATGGAGATTTAGAAGGACACAAGTATCTGTACAAGGAGATCAAGATGGAGAATCACCAATCTCTTATGTCACAAGGTAAGGAGATAGAGCTGGTTTCATCTTTCCTATCGCATTAGGTGCAAAATGGCTTATCACCCTTCACAATAAGAGATAGTCATAGCTCCCCCTATCCTTCCCTCCACGATAACTTTTTTTTCTAGGTCACATGGCATACTTCAAAAACTCCCCCAATAGAATTTAAATGAGTCAGCTCCGTTACATGTTTCTAATCTATGTAGCGCAGTAAAGTGTTAAAAGAAAGCTCAGGAAAAGATTGTTTCCCCTTTTTATGGACATATTTGGAAAACAAATTTGGGAAAAAAAAAAAATATGTCTAAGAAGAAAATATGTTTAATTTGGTTTTAATTAGTAAAAAAAGTAATAGATGAGGGTTTCACCTCTGGAGAACAGGCCTCACCTGACCCTCATGGAGATGGGGCCACTGCATCCAGTTGGAGAATGAACAGAGAGGTGTCACACATATACAGGGGCCTCTCCATTCAAATTCTATAGGGGTTTCAGGGGCACAGCCCCAGCGCAGCCCCCGGGTGGGGCCCCATCTATCAGGGCTTATTGGGGAATTTTTCCCGTGGTAAGGTTTGGGAAAACCCCATACCCCTGTGGTGGGGCAGCTCTTGGAAATTGCTTTTTTCCTCTGCCCCCAAAAGGGTTTTGTATGTCAAACATGATGGGCCCCCGTATGATTTGGGCCCCTCCTTTTTGCCATAAAACCGTCTGCAGTAATGAACCCTTTCCCGTTCCCTCCAAATTTTTTCCCAAATTTTCTTTCACAGCGTTCCTTCTCCTGATGACCAAACCCGGGAGGGGCACGGACAGGAAAAGAGATCAGCAGAAAAAATTTTTGACTCACCTTGGAGATCCTCCACCTGGTGACCGGAGAGGTAAACTTCTCTAGATTTCTATCATCTTTATTATCTAACATGTCAATGATAGAAGAGAAAATCCATAATAGGTGTAATCCAGCGTCCTGTGTAAGAGCTTCAGGAGCTTCCAAGTGATGAACTGAGCAGTGGAAAACCTGCAGATCAGCCCCCAGTATGGTCAGTTATGTATCATGGGAACCAATGCAGCCATAGTAATGTTATAGGAGCAATGAGGATCAGCCCCCGGTATGGTCAGTTATGTATCATGGGAACCAATGCAGCCATAGTAATGTTATAGGAGCCATGAGAATGGTGAGTCGCCCGTTATACCGAGAGGTCAGGAGCCAAGGGCATCAGATAGTCAGGTTCAGCCTGGTGGGTTGGACCCCTCTAACTATTTTGTTATTTATATAGAAACATAAAAGATGATGGCTAGAGAAGAGCAAATGGTCTCATAGATGGTCAGATGCTGGAGACCAGCTTGAGAACCGCTACTATGTTCTCAGCAGAACGCAGGCACAAGCATATGCACCATGAAGAGATGGGTGCTGTAAACTGGCATCATCTCCACTTTTTAACCATATTTGATGACTAAACTGTGGATTTCTGGCATGGAAGTCTACTTATATAGTTATACCTCCACCACATAGTGACTGAATAATATTGCAACATCATGACCACATAGTGACTGAGTAATGAACATTGCAGAGCTGTGAGACTATGGACCTCTCTGCCAAGTCCAAACTTGGCCTGGATGTCGCTCAGTGCAGGAATAATATTAGCTCTAGTTACTAGATTTCTGGAGATTGGTCACTGATCCAGGTATTTCTTTCCATACACAGGATCACACAGTAGTGAAGAAGATGTCAGGGGACTGTGTGGCCCCCAGCACCTGTCCCTGTGTGTCAGGAGGATGGAGCCGGGGCCCCATCATAGATTTCTCCCCCGCACTCACTGATACATAGAGGGACAATAAGCAAAGACCCTAGAACTCCCCAACAAGATGGCGGAGCTGCTGACTGGAGAGGTGACGCTGCTGCTGCCGCGAATGCCGGGACATTATACATGAACCCCACTGGAGGGGACTGTCTGATGACCGTTTTCATTTTGTGTGTCCAGGTTCCTATAAGGTGTCAGGAGGTCGCTGTCTATTTCTCCATGGAGGAGTGGGAGTATTTAGAAGGACACAAGGATCTGTACAAGGACGTCATGATGGAGGATCTGGAGAATCACCGGCCTCTTATGTCACAAGGTAAGGAGATACAAAACTAGTACAAGCAATTCAGCTCACCTACTTGAATGAAAGGTAGTTGCACGGAGAGTGAAGAGGTCCGAGGTCAATCTCTCGCATAAATCCAATTTGAAAAAACTGTAAACAATCCAGCAACTCTTCAAAAAGAAATTTTTTGTATATAATAAAACTTGTAGCTTTTATTTTAATCCATTAAAATCCTTGTTAGGATAGCATGCAACATAGCGAGCGTACCACCGACGCGTTTCGGGAGATCCCTCCCTTATTCATGGTGTGACGTCAGTACATCGCAACTTCCTTATATAATCAAAAAAGGAAGTCACATGACATATTTTGAAAAATTGAAATGTATATATAACATTAAAATCACATTGCTATTAATCATGCTATACCAATCACATTATCGGGCTAGATTTTTCACATTTTTTTACCTATTAGTAATGGAACATGATATCATGCCGCTTATTCAATCCCAGCGGGGCCCTGGTGTTCAAGCGAAAAATCCACCAGGCCTCGCGGGATAACTTTTTTCTCAAATCTCCTCCCCGGGACGGTCTGTGAACAACTTCTACGGCACTACAGGTAAATGTGCTCGTATTGCCTGAATGACATTCAAAAAAATGTTTTGAAGCCATAGGGCATGTCCCCACAGCACGGGGTTTTCGGCCGGTTTTTCAGCCGGTTTGCGGTTTTTCAGACTGCCTGAAAAAACGGCCGAAAATGAGCACAATGGTGCTCTATGGAAAACCCGTGCAGCAGTCCCCACTGCAAGAGTTTTCCGTCCGGTGGTTTTTCTGCCCACGGTTTGGCCGCAAAACATTGTGGAAGCACAATCTTCCGTCCGGTTTCCAGACAGAATGTGTGCTTCTCAATGTGAAGGGGGAGGGCTCATCGCGGAGAAAAGCTGACCTCCCCGCGGGCGTGGGGTGGGCCGCAAAACAGGACATATACCGGCCGGCAAACCGACCGGTATTTGTCCTGTGCCGTGAGAACGCACCCATAGAGACTTTCCTTCTTTCTGTTTTGTTTATATCAGAAAGGTGTCTGCGTATCCTTGTTTTTAATTTTTTTTGTACTGCAGCCAACGCTATGTACTCGCTATGTTGCATGCTATCCTAACAAGGATTTTAATGGATTAAATAAAGTAAAGTTTATTAAACAAAATTTCTTTTGAAGAGTTGCTAGATTGTTTACAGTTTTTTCAAAAAGGTAAGGAGATAACATTCTATTATCTTACCTATTATAGAACAGCATGCAATGTCAATTAACAGCCTCTAAGGCAAGTAGAATATTGGCGGATATGAAAAGAGGCATGGGCTCGCTTTATCGCTGTATAAAGCATTGGTGCGGGCTCACTTGGAATATGCTGTTCAGTTTTGGGCTCCAGTTTATAAAAAGGATATAACTGAGCTAGAGAGAGCGCAAAGACGAGCAACCAAACTAATAAGGGGAATGGAGCATCTAAACTTTGAGGAGAGGTTAGAAGAATTAAACTTATTTAGACTTAAGAGAAAACGGCTCAGAGGAGTATATAAAAGGTTTCTACAAAAAGTATGGGGAAGAGCTATGTCATGTAAAACCCCCTCAAATGACAAGGGGACATTGCCTTCGTCTGGAGAAAAAAGGATTCAGTCTCAAGAGGTGAAAACCCTTCTTCACTATGAGAACTGTAAATCTGTGGAATAGCCACCTGAGGAGCTGGTCACAGCAGGAACAGTCACGAGTTTCAAGAAAGGCTTAGATAACTACCTGAAACTAAAAAATAATAATCACTCCAAATGAACCCAGAAGTTTACATACACTATATACAAACACACCTAAGCATGTTTATCTCACTATCTGACATGAAATCAAAATAAACATTTCCTGTTTTAGGTCAATTAGGAACCAAAATTATTTATATTTGACAAATTCCAGAAAAATATGAGATTTTTTAAGCCATTTTTATTACTTTCTGCAGTCAAAAGCTTACATACACTAGGATTACTCTGCCTTTAAACAATTTGGGACAATACATATGATGAAGTCATGTGATTGGAAGCTTCTGATAGGTTTATTGGCTACATCTGAGTTAATTAGGGACACACCTATGGATGTATTTTAGTGTACACCAGAAACACACTGCTTCTGAGTGTAACATCATGGGAAAGTGTAAAGAACTCAGCCAAGATATCAGGAAGAGAATTGTGGACTTGTACAAGTCTGAATCATCCTTGGGTGCAATTTCCAGATAACCTGAAGGAGCCTCATTCATCTGTAGAAACAATTATACGCAAGTACTACCGAGATGGGAATGTCCAGCCATCATACCGCTCAGGAAGGAGTCGGGTTCTATCTCTCAGAGATGAACATGCTTTGGTCTGATATGTGTATATCAACCCAAGAACAAAAGCAAAAGACCTTGAGAAGATGATGGCGGAAGCTGGTAAGATTGTGTCATTATCCACAGTGAAATGAGTACTGTATCGCCATGGGCTGAAAGGCCACTCTGCAAGGAAGAAGCCATTACATAACAAAGAAAAGCCAGGTTAATGTTTGCAAATGCACAGGAACAAACACCTATATTTTTGGAGACATGTCCTGTGGTCTGACGAAACAAAAATTTAACTGGTTGGCCATAATGACGATCATTACATTTGGAGGAAAAAAGCAAAAAGCTTGGAAGCCTAAGAACTCCATCCCAACTGAGAAACACAGGGGTGGCAGCATCATGTTGTGGGGTTGTTTTGCTGCTAGAGGGACTGTTGCACTTTACAAATTAGTTGGTATCATGAGGAAAGAAGATTATGTGTCAGTACAGAAGTAACATCTGAAGACATCAGCCAGGAAGTTAAAGCTTGGGCGGAATTCTGATATGCACATTTCGGACCAAAGCACGTTCATCTCTGAGACACAGAACCCATCTCCTTTCTAGGTGGTATGATGGCTGGACATTCCCATGTTGTTCATACTTGCGTATAATTGTTTGTACAGATGAACGAGGCACCTTCATGTATGTGGAAATTAGACCCAAGGAGGATCCAGACTTGTGCAAGTCCACAATTCTCTTCCTGATATCTTGGCTGATTTCTTTAGACTTTCCTATGATGTTACACACAGAAGCAGTGTGTTTCTGGTGTGAAATTAAAATACATCCACACGTGTGTCTCTAACTCGGATCTTGCCAATAAACCTATTTGAAGCTTCCAAAGACCTCATCATATTGGCTGTCCCAAATTGTTTGAAGGCAGAGTAATCCCAGTGTATGTAAACTTTTGACTTTGCAGAAAGTAATAAAAATGCCTTAAAAATCTCTCACTCATATTTTTCTACAATTTGGCAAATATAAACAATTTTGTTAATTCTAATTGACCTATAATGGGTAAGGTTTATTCAGATTTAATGTCAGATAGTGAGAAAAACATACATATGTGTATTTTTAGATGTGTACACTGGGGGGGGGAGGGAAGTATTTAGTCAGCCACTAATTGTGCAAGTTCTCCCACTTAAAAAGATGAGAGGGGCCTGTAATTGACATTGTAGGTAGACCTCAACTATGAGAGTCAATATAAGAAAACAAATCCTGAAAATCCCATTGTCTGATTTTGAATTTATTTGCAAATTATGGTGGAAAATAAGTATTTGGTCAATAATAAAACTTAATCTCAATAATTTGTTATATACCCTTTGTTGGCAATGACAGAGGTCAGACATTTTCTGTAAGTCTTCACAAGGTTGGCGCACCCTGGTGCTGGTATGTTTGCCCATTCCTCCATGCAGATCTCCTCTAGAGCAGTGATGTTTTGGGGCTGCCGCTGGGCGACACGGGTTTCAAATCCCTCCAAAGTTTTTCTATGGGGTTGAGATCTTGAGACTGGCTAGGCCACTCCAGGACCTTGAAATGCTTCTTACGAAGCCTCTCCTTCGTTGCCCTGGTGGTGTGCTTGGGATCATTGTCACGCTGAAAGACCCAGCCACCTTTCATCTTCAATGTCCTTGCTGATGGAAGGAGGTTTGCACTCAAAATCTCACGATACATGGCCCCATTCATTCTTTCATGTACATGGATCAGTGATCCTGGTCCCTTTGCAGAGAAACAGCCCCAATGCATGATCTTGCCACCCCCATGCTTCACAGTAGGTATGGTGTTGTTTGGATGAAACTCGGCATTCTCTCTCCTCCAAACACGACAACTTTTCTTTCTACCAAACATTTGTACTTTGGTTTCATCTGACCTTATGACATTATCCCAATACTCTTCTGGATCATTCAAATGCTCTTTAGCAAACTTCAGACAGGCCCAGACATGTACTGGCTTAAGAAGGGGGACACATCTGGCACTGCAGGATCTGAGGCCCTGGCGGCGTAGATGGTAACCTTTGTTACGTCGGTCCCAGCTCTCTGCAGGTCATTCACTAGGTCCCACCCATGTGGTTCTGGGATTTTTGCTCACCGTTCTTGTGGTTATTTTGACCCCACGGGGTGAGATCTTGCATGGAGCCCCAGCTGGAGGGAGATTATCAGTGGTCTTGTATGTCTTCCATTTTCTAATTATTGCTCCCACAGTTGATTTCTTCACACCAAGCTGCTTGCCTATTACAGATTCGGTCTTCCCAGCCTGGTGCAGGGCTACAATTTTGTTTCTGGTGTCCTTCAATAGCTCATTGGTCTTCACCATAGTGGATTTTGGAGTGTGACTGTTTGAGGTTGTGCACAGGTGTCTTTTATACTGATAACAAGTTCAAACAGGAGCCATAACTACAGGTAATGAGTGGAGGACAGAGGAGCCTCTTAAAGAAGAAATTACAGGTCTGTGAGAGCCAGAAATCTTGCTTGTTTGTAGGGGACCAAATACTTATTTTCCACTCTTAATTTACAAATAAATTCTTTCCAAATCAGACAATGTGATCTTCGGGATTTGTTTTCTCATCTTGTCTCTCATAGTTGAGGCCGACCTATGATGTCAATTACAGGCCTCTCTCATCTTTTTAAGTGGGAGAACTTGCACAATTGGTGGCTGACTAAATACTTTTTTTTCCCTCACTGTAAAAAATGCAGCCCTATTTAAGTCCATAGGTAGAAATACAAAAAAGTCATTTGTCACAGAATAGGGCGCTTTGGTGAAATTTTAAAAATAGAAAATGTTTGGATTTTTTTTACTGTACCAAAACAGGACGAAAACCCTAAATGTTTGGTATTGACGGATTTGAATGAGCTTGTAGAATACAGATAACACATCAATTACACTGAAGATTGAACTCCATAAAAACAAAAGTCCTACAAACATGGCACAAGTGTGTTTTCTTTTCCCCCCCCCCCCCCCACCTCTTAGAATCTTTTTTTGCAGTTTCCAAATATATTCTATGGTACAATGAATGACACAATTAGAGAGTACATCTTGCCTTGCAAAATTTAAGCTCTCATATGTCTATGTAGATTGAAAAGTAAAAAAAGTTATGGCTCTAGGAAGGTGCGGCTGAAAGGGTTTCCCACCAATTAATATTGATTTGTTTTATTAGATCATGCAAAATGCCAAATTTTTCATTTGAAAATAAATCTGCTCCGGTATATAGATGTTGTTTTTGCAAACCTAATATAGTCTCCCTTTTGCTGTTATCTTCATTCAGTCAGATCTCCTAGATCGTATTGTACACAGGATGTTATTCCTGTTATTGTGCACTTCAGCAAATAAGAGTAAATGTAATCAGAGAGGTTTCTTCTTCCCAGCACTGGACATGCGAGGTGGACATTCTGAGGTGGGAATGACAGACCACCAGGGGGAGCCAAAACAAGAATGTAATAATAATATTCAGACACAGGAGCATTTTCATGAAATGATTCCAGTTTAAAAATTGTTCTGATTTCCTCATTGTACGCTGGTACAGAGTCCCGGCGCTCTTACACCACTTGTACCCAGGAGCCTCTGACACGTGTTGGCGCTGCCAAATGGCTGTCGGTACAATGTCCCACATATGGTGGAGTTGTTCAAAGATCCAACCTGTGTGGTTGAGGGTTCTGGACTTAATACATTCTATTACGGGGATACGGGTGCCAAACGATCCCGCAGTCCTGCTTCTCTTTCAGGTCCCTATGCCGACCTCTACTCTTAGGGCCCACCTTCTCACTTTCCTGATCCTGGCGGCGAAGATGATCATTCCCAGATTATGGCGGTCCACATCGGCTCCGTCCATTTCCTCCTGGATACAGGAAGTTCATACAATACAGCGTATGGAGCAGCTGAGGTGCGATACGCCTCTTCTGACAATGAAACACTACCAGATTTGGGGGGACTGGCTTGCCTTCTGTCATACTGACCTATACCGATCCTCCTGTTAGGGTGGCTTGTGCCCTCCACCCTTATGCCCACACACCAACCAGATTGGAGCTGGTAATGAGACCCTGAGACCGACCGTCCCTTTTTCCTCCCCTTTATTGTTTGTTTAATGTTCTCACGGTGAGCTTTATTAGAAGCAGCATATACAGGGTCACCTATCTGTTTTGAAGTTACATTTGGGTGACACCTGCAAGATGATTGTTCCGTGCCTTTGACTGCTTACTCTCTACCATTCTGCGGTTTCCTTTTCTTTATTTTAGTAGCCGCACAAAGAACTGCAAGGTTGCACTATATACATTACCTATATTGTCCTGATTTAAGTGTGCTTATTTCGTAAGGATTACTTGTTATTCCGTATTCCTGACTGTATTTTGCTGAATACTTGATTGTTATTATCTCCTATATTTATCTAATGTGTTTAATTTGAACTTAATAAAGCTCATTTGAATTTGAAAAAAAAATTAAAAAATTGTTCTGATTTCCAAGATCGAATAAAATTAAAAAATATAAAGGGGGATGAAGCTACTAATTAAACATAACTTTAATAGAATTGAGTGCAGGGAGCAGGTGTGCCAGTATGATATCCATAACAGGACCAGTATGTATCCTTACTGGCCGTCCATCAAAGGGGATATTAATCAATATACATAGTTTGTAAGACTGAAAAAAGACAGACGTCCATCCGGTTCAGCATATTGTCCTATAGTGTTGATCCAGAGGAAGGTAAAAAAACCCCATGAGGGGAAAAAATTTCCTCTCATCTACGATCTTGCAGTCAGAATAAATCCCTGGATCGACGACACTTTTCCAGAATTTTTGTCCCTACACTTTAGAAATGTGTCCAGATCCTTTTTGAACTCTTTTAGTAAATTCCTCATGACCATTCCATCTGGCGGTCAGTTTCTCAGAATCACTACTCTTACAGTAAAGAACCCATTTCTATGTTTATATAGAATCCTTCTTTCCTCTAGACAGAGATGATGCCCCCTGTCACATTTGCCAACCAGGATAGCTGGAAACGTCCGGGTAAGGCGGATCTTCTGGGCCCACTGTGGGCGCAGATGGTAACACACGCGGTGGGTACCCGAAGTGCAGGACACAGGTAATGGATAAACGGATGCTGTAGCTGTTAAACGAGTGACACAGTCCCAGGGTGGTAACAGACTAGGCAGGAAGCCAGGTATCAGCAGGTATTAGCTGACTGGTGCAGCGACAGGAGTTCAGCAGGTAGTGGAGATAGGACATACGCCAGGAACCAGCAGAGAAACAGGTGCGCTGGACAGCGCAGGGTTAATGCAGAAGTTCAACAGAAGCTTCAGCAGACACACTGGAAGGGATGAACACCAACGAACTGACCCAGAGTAAAGGGAGGAA
Source organism: Phyllomedusa bahiana (assembly GCA_025379985.1). Classification (NCBI taxonomy): domain Eukaryota; kingdom Metazoa; phylum Chordata; class Amphibia; order Anura; family Hylidae; genus Phyllomedusa; species Phyllomedusa bahiana. Next base: position 18,136 of record JAODAL010009678.1, on the reverse strand, counting down.
GTTCCTTATGAATGAAAAGGTCACAGGGCTGGACACAGGAAGGCCGTCTCTATAAATATCAGAAGGCTGGCGCGTGCGCCCTAGGAGGTGCTCACACACACCGCGGAAGCCACAGAGGATGGATACACACGGGATCGCGGCCAGGTGAGCAGCGCTGAGCAGCAGGAGACACAGGAGCAGGTACAGAGCATAATGACACAGCCGCTGTGAGCCCCGCACAGGGAGTCACAGGGGCACGGACCCGTCCACGGTCCAAGCCAAGGGGTCGCGACGTGATCCGTGACAGTACCACCCCCCCCCCCTCCTTCCTTAAGCCCTCCCCTCCGTGCTAGCCGGGTACCCACATAACAGTCAGGGATAACCACCACCTCCTCGGTATCCCAGGAACTGTCTTCAGAGGAGGTGTCCAGAGAGTCCCGGATAACTTCTTGAGCCTGGGGAGCAGAAGCAGAAACAGTAGGCAGGGGGAGAGGTGGGCGGAAATCAGAAGTGACTTTACAGACCAGGAGCTCATCTTGCGCTTGAGGTTCGACTTCAGGCAGAACAGCATAAACAGGCAGAGAAATGGGTGGGCGGGACTGCACAGGATGGGCAGGCTTGAGGCAGCGTGAGTGGCATAGCTCGCCCCACTGGAAAACTTCACCCATTTTCAAATCTAAGGATGGACTGTGACGCTGGAACAATGGAAGGCCAGGCAGGACTGAAGCAGATGTATTTGGCAAAAAGTAGAACGAGATGTCCCCTTGGTGGGAACTTCCAATTTGCAGAGACAGAGGCTTGGTATGGTAGCGCACTGGTTTTTTCAGGATCTCCCCGTTGATAGAGGAGAAACGCAGCGGTTTATCCAGGCAGGAGACAGGCAGGCAATACTTGTCAAGCAGAGATGGGTGGATAAAGTTCTCAGAGGAACCAGAGTCCAACAGAGCAGGAACTTGAAACTAAGTGCCGGAATCAGAACAGAGCGTGACCGGAGTGGTCAGACGCGGAGCTGAGGCATTATTATTCAGAGACACTTCACCCACAACACCATGGCACTCAGGTTTCTGGGGCGCAGCAAGGCGGACTGGGCAGTTTTTCAGGTAGTGCTTGGGACTGCCACAGTATAGACACAGGTTTAGACTGCGCCGGCGAGTGTGTTCCTCCAGGCTTAGGTGAGCATGATTCACCTCCATAGAAACATCTTGAGGGAACGCAGGTGCCCGGTGAGGTAGACTTGGTGGTGCAGGTACAAGGCAAGGTGAAGGCTTGTGAGGATTGAAGGGCGTAGGCTGCTGGCGAAGCTCTAGCTCTCTTTCAGCAAAACGTATGTCGATCTTGGTAGCCAGAGCAATGAGGTTGTCCAGATTACTAGGTAAGTCATGACAGTTGCGCCCTGATTCCTGGCTGTACATTTCGGCGGGACAAAAATAAATTTGGGTCGAAAATTACAAAGGGGAAAATTAAGGACTAACAACGGTACGGGGGAGAGAGGTCCCTCCCGTAGGGCTTACAATTCGGGGAAGGGTAAGGACGAAGGTGGGGGGCAGACATGTTTGGGGGCGGGGGAGTCAACAGGGTTAATTTTGGGTTATAGGCAATCTGAAGGGTGGGTTTTCGGGTTACTTTTGAACCCGGGAGAAGGGGGAAGTCTGAGGTGGGGGGCATTTGAGTTCCAAAGTGTGGGGAAGCGCGAAGAATTTTTGGAGACGGTTATGTGAGGGGGTGATAAAGGAGAGCAAGGAGAAGGTCCTGTGGGAGCGGAGGTTGGTGAGGGGAGGTTTTTTGGGATTAAGGCAAGAATATGAAGGGGAAGGTTATGTAGAGCCTTGAAGGTCAAATTTGCTAGTTGAACTGGATTCGCTGGCAATAGGTAGCCGTAAAGGGGATCGGCAGGGGGGAGAGGCGGGGGAGTAGGGGAGAAGGTGAACAGACGGGCGCAGAGTAAGGATGGTTTGGGGGGGGAGCGAGGTGCTAGCTGGGGGGCCCCACGGGGGAGGTGTTGCAGTTTGTCGATTTTTGGTGCCAGGCAATGGGGTTTTGCCCAATTACTAGGAAATTCATACCAGGTGCCAGTGCAGACGCAACTTTATCCAGACGTGTAGTAATTGTCTGTAGTTTCTGGAACAGTTGCTCCAGGTGCGTGCCATGACGGTTGCTTACAGCTACTAGATCAGGTAGAGTCACTCCGGCGGGATCCATAGTATGGTCAGTTCGTACTGTCACGTTTGCCAACCAGGATAGCTGGAAACGTCCGGGTATGGCAGATCCTCTGGGCCCACCGCGGGAGCAGGTGGTAATACACGCGGTGGGTAGCCGAAGTGCAGGACATGGGTAACGGATAAACGGATGCTGTAGCTGTTAAACGGGTGACACAGTCCCAGGGTGGTAACAGGCTAGGCAGGAAGCCAGGTATCAGCAGGTATTAACTGACTGGTGCAGCAACAGGAGTTCAGCAGGTAGTGGAGATAGGACATACATCAGGAACCAGCATAGAAACGGGTGCGCTGGACAGCGCAGGGTTAATGCAGAAGTTCAACAGAAGCTTCAGCCGACACACTGGAAACCAGAGGGTTAACTTAGCAGGAGCTACAGCAGCAGAGGTCTAGCTCTATGGAACAACACCAACGAACTGACCCTGACTCCAAGGAGGAAGTTGCTTATGAATGCAAAGGTCACAGAGCTGGACACAGGAAGGCCGTCTCTTTAAATATCAGAAGGCTGGCATGTGCGCGCTCTAGGAGGTGCGCACACACGCCGAGGAAGCCACAGAGGATGGACACGCGTGGGATCGCGGCCAGGTGAGTAGCGCTGAGCAGCAGGGGACACAGGAGCAGGTACAGAGCATAATGACACAGCCGCTGTGAGCCCCGCACAGGGAGCCACAGCGGACCCAGAAACAGGGGCACGGACACGTCCGCGGTCCAAGCCACGGGCCGCGACCTGATCCATGACACCCCCTTTGTTTTGGATACTAATAGATCATTGGATCAACTCTTTGTTGACCCTTGATATAGTTATACAGATTTATTAAGTCACCCCAAAGCTGTCTTTTCTCTAAATTGGAGGGTACTGGAGTCCCCCCATTCCTTTTATTACTTTCGTTGCCCGCCTTTGAACCCATTCAAGCTCCGCTGAGCTTGGACTGAGCCTAAAACTGTTCACTAACTAGGGATTTGTTTAATGGGATAATGATGTTCTCATTGTGTGCATCTATGCCCCTTGTAATACACCCCATGATCCTGTTTGCCTTGGCAGATGCTGCCTGACACTGGCTGCTGCAATTAAGTTTACTGTCAATACTGGCGATCCATCAGGTGGTAGCGAAATCTGGCTCTTTCTAGCCCTGTTAAGTCCCTCACACGCCTCTCTATTGCTTCCCTAGATGCCTAGTAACAGAGTAACTTTCCTGACAAGGGTGACCCTTTCCAGAACCTTTCCCTCCTTGAGAAATACCCTGAGATGCCTCTATTGTTGCAACCTTCCCATTGGGTTTCTTCTAATAGTTTGGAATAATCTTATCAGGAGGGTGGAGGGGGGCTTATAAAAGAAATGGGAAAACTAGAAACTTCTTCATCACATTGGTGTGTTAGCTCGAGAATAGGTGAATGCTTATAGCACGTCCTTATGCCCAAACGAATACAGCCTTTTTTTTTTTTTTTGTCACGTTTGGTTTTCTGTCCCCCACCTTCCCAGAGCCATAACTTTTTTATTTTTGCATCTACATAGACAAATGAGGACTTTTATTTTGCGGGACAAGATGTACTTTCTAATAGTGTAATTCCCCTTACCATAGAATATACTTTAAAACCGCAAAAAAATAGTAATTTGGGTAAAATGTGAAAAAAAGTACTTTCGCCATGTTTGTGGGAGATTTCATAGCGTTCAATCTTCAGTATAACCGATGTCATCTGAATCCTGCAGGTTGATACGAATACGGCAATGCCACGGTGCCATTTTCTATAACCAATAACTATTTTGTAATTTTACCTACAGACTTGAGCGAAGGGGCATTTTTTGTGGCTAAAGTTTGGGATACATGCGACTTTTTTGAGCACTTTTCTTCCAATTTTTAAAGGAAGTGAAATGACCAACAAAACCCAATTTTGGCGTTCTGAATTTTTGTCTTTTGCATATGGGATAAATTATGTTCTATTTTATTATATCAGACTTTTACGGACGTGGCAATGCCGATTATGTGTAACTTTTTTTTTACTTTTTGAGCTTTCAAAATATTCATTTAAGCTTTGAATATATTTTATTATACTTTTAAACTTTTTTTTGTTTTTATTTTTAACATTGATTCCCCCTAGGGCAGGGACCACCAACAGGTGATGTTTTCTGGCTCTTCTTAGCAGTGCCCAGGTGATTTAATTATGCTGCACAGGGGATTTAATTACTGTCAGTGTATTCTGTGGGAGATCCAGAAAACATGACCTGTTGGTGGGGCGTGAGGACTGGAGTTGGGGAACACTGCCCTAGGGTGCTTTACCACTAGGGCTCACGATCGTTAGCAAAGCCTATTGCATTGCATAACCAATGCAATAGGGTGTACAAATATGGCAGTTTTGTGAATAGAAGATCAAGGAGAGGGAGGATGGTGCAGTGCTGGAACAGAGTTGAGTGGAGAACCCCTATAAACAATCCAATCTTGGTTGCTCTATCTGGATTTCACTGTACACCATCAGCTGCACTTTTTATGTGGACACAATGTGAGCGCCATACCTGTATGGTATACTTTGTTAAGTAGCTTCCTGTTGCACCATAAAAGTGTGACACAGAGAGGAAACTGGATATAATATCAAGGCTATATAAAGCTGGAATCACATATGCAGTTTTTTGGCAGATTTTGGAGATGATTCAAAAGGAAAGTCTTATATTTCTCCTCCCTGTTTTATAGGTCCATTAAGTAGGTATTTAGGTCTCCTTAGCATAGTTCTCCTCTATATTATATTGACTTCTGGTTTTGACTCAAAACTAAAACAAAAAAAACATGTCATCTTAAGAATCATTTTGCAAGGGACATTTTTTTCCAAAACAAAGTCACTGTATTGTTGTGGGCCAAATACATTAGTGGATCATGATAGAAATGGTATAAACATGTTTGCTTTGTAGTTTACAAAAGGTCTCAATTTTTAATCTTAACAGAAAGTACCAATAAGAATGCTAAAGAACACTTTATGATAAATGACAAAGTTGAAGATAGAGAGATCATGCAGCATTTTTCAAGAGAAAAGCTCATTGCTATTAATGTTTGTACAGGACTTCAGAGTACAGATCCATCTTCTAATACTCCTAATCATGAAGAACCTTCTGCTGACCAATCACGAATTGCTACCCAAAGTAAAGGCCAGAAAGAAGGTAAATGGTTTACAGAAAGCTCAGATCTTCCTTCACTCAGAAGAATTTACCCAGAGATAAGACATTCCCAAGTAGACCTTGTTGGACATGAGAGAATTCACACAGGAGAGAAACCTTATACATGTTCAGAATGTCGAAAATGTTTTACAAGGAAGTCAAATCTAGTTAAACATGAGAGAACTCACACAGGCGAAAAGCCATATTCATGTTCAGAATGTGGGAAATGTTTTACATGTAAATCAAAACTTGTTCAGCATGAGAGGGTTCACACAGGCGAAAAACCATATTCATGTCCAGAATGTGGGAAATGTTTTACACATAAATCAGATCTTGTTTTTCATGAGAGAACCCACACAGGTGGAAAGTTATATTCATGTTCAGAATGTGGGAAATGTTTTACACGTAAATCACATCTTGCTCAACATGAGAGAATTCACACAGGTGTAAAGCCATATTCATGCTCAGAATGTGAGAAATGTTTTACACAGAAGGCTCATCTAGTTGAACATGAGAGAACTCACACAGGTGAAAAGCCATATTCATGTTCAGAATGTAAGAAGTGTTTTAATAGTCAATCAATGTTTATTATACATAAGAGAACTCACACAGGAGAAAAGCCATACTTATGTTCAGAATGTGGGAAAAGTTTTATATGTAAATCAAAACTTGTTCAACATAAGAAAACTCACACTGGAGAGAAGCGGCATTCATGTTCAGAATGTGGAAAACGTTTTACATGTAAATCAAACCTTGTGCAGCATCTGAGGATTCACACAGGAGTAAAGCCATATTCCTGTTCAGAATGTGGGAAATGTTTTACATATAAATCGGAACTTGTTCGACATAAGAAAACACACACAGACAAAAAGGCATATTTATGTTCAGAATGTGGGAAATGTTTTACATGTAAATCAAAACTTGTTCAGCATGAGAGGGTTCACACGAGTGAAAAACCATATTCATGTTCCAAATGTGGGAAATGTTTTACATGTAAATCAAAACTTGTTCAACACGAGATTATTCACACAGGAGTGAAGCCATATTCATGTTCAGAATGTGGGAAATGTTTTACACAGAAGGGTCATTTGGTTGAACATGAGAGAAGGCACAGAAGAGAAAAGCCATACGCATGTTCAGAATGTGAGAAGTGTTTTACACTTAAGTCAGCTCTGACAAAACATGAGAGAACTCACACAGGAGAGAAGCCCTATTCATGTTCAGAATGTGGGAAATGTTTTACACAAAAATATAAACTTGTTATACATGAGAGAGGTCACACAGGAGTAAAGCCATATTCATGTTCAGAATGTGAGAAATGTTTTATACGTAAATCAGATCTTGTTTTTCATGAGAGACTTCACACAGGCGCAAAGCCGTATTCCTGTTCAGAATGTGGGAAAGGTTTTACATGTAAATCACATCTTGTTGTACATGAGAGAACTCACACAGGAGAGAAACCATATTCATGTTCAGAATGCGGGAAATGTTTTACACGTAAGTCTAGTCTAGTTGAACATAAGAGAATTCACACAGGAGAAGAGCTGTTTTGATGATCTTTATATTTCAGACACAAATGAAACTTTACAACAAATCAGAAAATCAATATAGGGAAGCCAGAGCAAGAAATTAGATTTATGTTTGAAACTGTGTGGAGTACTGAAACATTTTACTTAATATTGGGTGTTTATGGACCTTCCTTTCCTTACATCTTATATTGCGATTTTGATGTGAAGATTTTGTTAATAGACTGCTTTTTGCCCTCACTCTGTGTAAATCTTTTTTTTGTTATACTTGGTTCCTGGTGAATTGAGTTTTTTTTGTCATTTTACCTAAGAGGATTATCAGTCTTTCTCTGTAGTCAATGTCACATACTATGCTATATATGATTGCTGTTAAAAGGTTTGAGTACTTTTTAAGAAAATGTCAGGAGCGTTATTATAATAAAAATAATACTCCCCTTCCTCTGGTCCCCTCCAGTCTTCTGTTTTCATTTCGCAACTCCCGAACAGTCATGGCTTCAGGCTCTGATTGGCTGCATTGATCATGGGCCTCTACTTATACAGTGGGTTGCAAAAGTATTCATACTGAGAATAAATTACATACAGATTTACTCAATTAATAAGGTGACTTCTAAAGGCAATTAGTCATATTGCATTTTATTCAAGGGTATCACAGTACAGAGGGTTGAATACATAGGCATGTCGCACTTTTCAGTTTTTAATTTGCAAAAATTGTGGAAAGCATATATTTTCTTTACACTTCACAGATACTTGCTACTTTGTGTTGCTTTATTACATAAAATATCAATAAAATACATTTAAGGGTATGTTCCCGCGGCGTGTTGGATCCAGTTTTGGATCAGTTTTTCATTACATGAAAAACACATTGAAAACTGCATCCTAACTGTATCCAAAAAATGTATACAAAAGCATCTGCAAATGCATTTTTGGATACGTTTTGCATGCATTTTTGGATGAATGTTTCGGATCCATTTTTCAATGCGTTTTCTTTCAAATCACAGATATTCAAATTTTAATCCAATGCATTTTTCGGATGCAAAAAGCCCATCCAAAACGTACCCAAAAATGTGTTGCATTTTTGGATTCGTTTTTCAGGATCAAAAAATACCGCACTTCATTGTTTTCTATGGGGATTTCACTTGCGTAAAATGCAAGTAGAATTGGCATGACAATTCTTTAAAGGGATCCGAAAAACACATTGAAAAGACGCGAGTAAACACGCACCGGTGATCACTCTGTACGGCGATGCGAGTTTTAGATTGAAACTAATGTAAATCACACTGCACATTGATAGATGCAGTCCGAAAAGCGGATCCAAAAACAGATCTGAAAATACCCTAAGCACAGTTAAAGGGGTAGAAAGACATTTGCAACCCACTCTCTAAGCTGTTCAGTTCATAGCAGTGATGTAAGTGAGTAGCATGAGATCACTGCAGCCTACCAGTGGCTACAGCCATGATATCCCCACGTGGAAGTACAGGAAAACAGAAGAATGGCGAAAACCAAAGAAGGTGAGATTTTTTATTTTAATGGGTCCCCTGAGGCTGTTTATTCATTTTTCTTAAGAAGTGGAGAGACCCTTTAAGGATAGTTCTAAATGCTGTCAAAAGTAGCTCAGGCAAGATGGCCGTCCCCATAATCGTGTACAGAAACGTAATAATGCTCAAGAATAAATTAACAAATGTGCTGATCACCATCTGACAAAATACAGTTGTTGACAAGAATATATAATCTTGGGTATAAAGAATGTGAATTCATGAGAAACCTGAGAGAAACAACAGACATTGATCGCACCATAAATTGGTAAAAACCAATCCAACACCCCATTCTCCAATATGAAGGAAACTGCAAGGGAATCTCAAGCTTCCTTTGGTGGTCTGTACAGCTCCACACGTGAGACAGCAGAAGACAAGGCTCCTGAATACAATCCTATTTCTCCTTCCTATCCAATCACTCATGTTGTCCACAGTGATGGAGTATGAGTGTCATGCAGTGTGCCGCAGCCTGCATGTCAGGCTGTGGTCCCCTCTCCCGGCTCATGGCCAAGGACGGGTGGCACCACAGTCCGTTTACCGGGCTGCGCGCTTGTGTTACAGGCAGTTACTTATCTGACTGCACTCCTGCTCTTCCATGCTCCTTTGCCAGCCGGCGCGCCGGTAATTGGTTAAGTGCCAGGCGCTGAACCTTTATAATCCGATCTCCTCCCTGTGTTCCCTGCTGGATCTTTAGTGCTCATTGCCTATCGAGAAAGTGTTCCAGAAGCCTTGTCCGTGTTCCCATGTACTGTACCTTCCGCTTCCATTTATCGACTACAAACCTTTGCCACCTGTCCTGACCTTCCTGCCTGTCCCCGACTACGAGTTTGCCTGATGACTTTGTACATCGCTGAACCTCGGCTTTCTCCGCAAGTAAGTCACATCAGGGGTAGCGACCTGGTGGAATCCCGCCGCAGCAAGTCCATCCTGCCTTGTGGAGGGCTCTGATGAATACTGGGACTCACTTAGACTCCGCTCCCTGGCGTGGTCTGTACCACATGTGGTCCAGTGAATCCACTACTCCCGCTGTTACAATAAGACAGTGATGGACTCTCTATTTTCAGCCGTCTATCTTCCAGTATTTTTAGAGAATTTACTTAATAAATGTGGTAGCACATGGTACACGCTGCTGGAGATAAGTCCACAATATTCATGAGCCGCCTGCCCGCCCACCCACTGATGATCAATAGTTTTCTACCTATGCATTTGAGAAGTTCGGTCACCGCTTTTTATAACTTCACTGACATCTGCCATATATTACGCCGTAGCGTCAGTAAGAGGGTGTGGAGCAGGCTTAGCATACTTGCTGAGCAGATAATGTCTGGTGACTCCAGTGTCCTTTCTTTATGTTACTGGTTCTCTCCCTCACCTATATAATGGTCTCTCCATTATAAGTTATACTACACGGACATTAAGTCCCATAAATCACATCACTAGAATGACGTCTATATCTTCTCTGGATTGTACACCATGTCCCATCATGAGGACCCTTCACCATATAAACATGGAAACAAAAATATGGAAAGATAACAAAACAGACAGATGTGTGTGCTTCAGTTCAGAAAGCATGAGCTTTTAAATGAGGTTCCTTCCTCCTGTATGACATCTAGGGGGCCTAATCAAATTCCACAATGAAAGGAAACTCTTCTGTGATCAATGTCAGTCCATATATATCAATTTACTGATCTTACCAATATATTCAGCAATCGCTGTCCTTTAGTGGTCAGTCCTTGGCCTTTCTTTTTACTCTCAGCCTGGGTCATCTTTTAGCATCTCATGGTTCTCTGTACCATCTCGGTGCTGAAGACATTCAAATTTACATCTCTGACCAAGATGTTAACTCTCTGCTCTTCAAGGTTCCAGAGTTATCATTCATATTCTTCTTTTCCTCCTGTCTTCTATAACTCAACATGGATAAAACAGTGTTCATCTTTCTACTCTCCTACTCCACTCCCTTATCAGGTTTGTATCTCAAAGCCAATTTCTCTCCACTTTCACCAGTTCCCAGGTTTTCTGCCTCAGGATAACCTTTAACTCTGCTCTGACTTTCAAACCACTTGTCCAAACCCTTACCTTTCCCTGTCGCCTCCTACTAAAAAATATTTCTAGACCTTCAGTTCTGACACCAGTATGGTTTGACATGCTGTTAGGAGGTCTAGAAGCACCAACAGAAAAATGGCAAACAGACCCATGAAAGGCCTATTACTGGCTCCTGGGATGATGAAGGAGTTGGGCATGTATCAGGAGGTTGACTGACACCTAACTCCGTCCTCTGCAATGAGGAAGTGAAGAACTTTTGCCCACAAAGAGCACAGTCACGTGAGTCAGTCAGGAGGTGTGATTAAGCACAGCAACTTATCTGGATGGTATTGCCAGGAAGCAATTCCCTCAACAGGCACAAAATGGAGACACAAGTAAAACTGACTTATAAACTGCTGTCTAAAACCTGACACCTTCTGGGGAGCAGAGTCAAAGGCTACCTCTTGGTGTTTATAAGAGCCATAAAGCAGATTGGAGTTGGTCTCAAGAAATCCAGGATGCTCCATCAGAACAATGCAAGACAACAAACGCCAGTGGAAAACAGACAGGACAAACAAAGGACGACAGGTATAACCAGATGCCAAACACAGAAGGAGAATGTCAGGAAAGCCACGCCCACTCAAGAACAATGTTCTTCTACCTGAGTGAGCCCCCTCAACCTTTGGGTCCCATAGTAGCTGCTATGGCTATAGTTTTACCTATGGTACAAACATCTTTTATGGGAATGAATGTTATCAAAGAGGTCATTTCGACATATGGTTGTACTGCTTCAAGAGGCCTCTCTACAGAGGAAGCAAGTGGGAGCAGTGACGTGTTAAGTAAGAGGGCTTTATTGTCTTCAGACACGGATGTTTTCTATTCTCTGAATTTGTCAAGTAATCTGTGACAACTATTGTCTGCTTAGCAAAGGGACAAAAATCATAAGAAGGATAAGTGCTGTAGAGTAAAGCATCTTTACTGGCCTGCCTTCGATTGTCAGTACAAGCATTTGGGCTAACCCTTAGAGAAGGAGGGCGACAGATCTTTTAATCATCTCTCATCTGTTACCATTGTCCCCACTACCTGCACTGCAGGTCACGGGAGCACCCATGTCTCTCCCCATGCCCCTCTGGACATGGGTGTTGCCAAAACCCATATATCAGGGCGCGGGCACACTCATAACACTATGTCCCGGTGCTCATACTCACCTCTCTTCGCTCCCTGCTGCTCTCGTGCTGGCTGGCGTGCGCATCCCCACTCTATAGGGCATGCGTCGGCACTGTAAAATTTAAAGGGCCAGTGCACCGGTGAATTATTATCCCCGGGCACTGACCCTATTTAGTCTTGCCTCTTCCCTTTACCACTTGCTGGATCTATGTGACCTCATTGCCTTTGTGAAAGTGTTTCTTGCATGTTAGCCTCTACTGTGTTCCTGAACTCTTGCCTTCGTCCTTTGACTATGCTTTGCCTGCCACCTGCCCTGACCTACCTGCGTGTCCCCGACTACGAGCCTGTTATATGATTTAGAACCTCGTTACTCATCGACTGCTATCGCAAGCTAGTCAACAAGCGGCCCCTTAGACTCCACTCCCTGATGTGGCTTACACCATTGGTTTGCGGTGGTACAGTGGATCCACTACCCATAGCTGTTACAGTTAGATCCAGCCATGGATCCCACCGTGGTGCCCTTGCCGAATGTTCTAGACATCACAAAGGTGGTTGCCCAACAGTCTCAACAGACCACCTAGCAGACACAACAAATCAATCAGCTGTCCACTTGATGCACCAACACCTTTTTGGTCCGCTATCTGCATAGAAACCAGCTGCTATGCCACCTCCTGCGTTTCTGGGTAGCGTCCATCGTTTCCAAGCAGAATCTCTCCTTGCCGACCAAATATGAAAGAAAACCCTCTAATACACAACTCTCTGATTTGAGAGATAGACACAATCTCTTATCTGTGTCCAACTGTTAAGCATTAGACCTCCTTATGCTCTTATGTCTCCTTTTCCTCAGGAGGGTTTTGGGATGGCCCATGCTCTGGGAGGGGAGGAAGGGTTTTGTTTTTTTTACTCTCTGGATACTGTGCCTATCTGGTACTGTTTTGTGTTCTAAAAATCTAATTGTAAAAAAAAAAAATTTTCTTGCTTTATTATTACTAAGCATCTGCCTCTTACTGTATCTGGCGTTTATTGTACGTATACTCTTTGACTTGTTTAATAAAAATCGATCTGATTTAAAAAATAATATGACACAAAACTTAAGGCCTGTCTGGGCTTCATTACGCAGTGCACCATTCACTTGGAACTTGTGGCTAACCTTTTTCCGAAAGAATGCTCCAAGGTGGCTTTTGTGGTCAGTCTCCTCACTGGGGAGGCCCTAGCATGGGCCATTCCTCTTTGGGAAAGGAACAATCCAGTGACCGCGAATCTCCACGTATTCCTGGACAAGTTTTGCAGTGTCTGCATCTTCAGCTGCGACTGCTTTACTTAACCTATATCAAGAGGATTCCATAGTCGGGCAATATGCCATAAAGTTTCATACTCTTGCCTCTAAACTGTCAAGGAATAACGGGACCCTTGTCGCTACATTCTGGAAAGTTCTTTCAGGCAGAATACAGGATGAGCTGACTTGTCAAGACCTTCTGTCATCATTGAGTGACCTCATCCATACTGCCACCTGCAGTGACATTCGTTTTACTGAAAGAGGGAAGGAGCTCCGCCAAGAACAGGCAAAATGCACACCAATCCGGCCACTTCACCATCCCCATCTTGCTACGGTGTTTCAAAGGCCTTCATTTCCTGCACCAACATAGGTTGAAAGAAACCATGCAAGTGGACAGAGCCCACCTGACAGCAAGAATGGTTCCCTTGATGACAGCAGAATCTTTGCCTCTATTGTGAACACTTCCATATGGACTGTCCATTGTGTCCGGGTACTCCCACATCTTGGCTACGTGGGAGAGGCATCCCTAGGTGTGAGCAGTACCTTTCTATATCTGACCATGCCGGTCCAACTTTGCACCTCATCCGGTGTCAAGTTCCAAGCCTCTGCTTTCGTGGATTCTGGATCAGCGGGGAGCTCCATTGACGCATCTCTGGTCTCTAAGTATCGTCTCTCGGTGTGTCCTGCTTGTCAAGCCTCTGGGTATCTCATCTATTAACGGTAAATGCCTGACTGACTCTATTCAGTTCCGCACTGATCCTCTGTATCTCCAGGTGGGGGCATTGCACAAAGAAAGAATTGAGTTCCACATGTTGCCCTGCTCCTCCTCTGTAGTCCTTCTGGGACTTCTGTGGCTACAGCATCACGCTTCAGTCCTCAAATGGAAAATGGGTGAAGTCACATGTTGGGGACAAGATTTTCATTCCCCTTTGGCGGTACCAAAAACACCCTTGCAAACCTTATCTACCACGAAGTTTTTAGGCAGTTCTGAAGGGCCCAAAAGGGGGAAAAAAACCTACAAGGCAGGGTTTATTAATAAAGGGCCCGGGATATATATAACCTACATGGGGCAGTATACCATATATACCAACAGGGGGCATATATAACATATAGGGAGTTGTATACAGTATATACCTACAGGGGCATATATAACCTACAGGTGTCTGTATAAAATACAGTGGGTACAGAAAGTATTCAGACCCTTTTAAATTGTTCACTCTTTGTTTCATTGCAGCCATTTGGTAAGATCCAAAACGTTCATTTTTTTACTCGTTAATGTACACTCTGCCCCCCCATCTTGAAAGAAAAAAACAGAAATGTAGATATTTTTGCAAATTTATTAAACAAGAAAAACTGAAAAAACACAGGGTTTCATAAGTATTCAGACCCTTTTGGGCTGTGACATCATATTTAATGACATGCTGTCCATTTTCTTCTGATCCTCCTTGAGATGGTTCTACTCCTTTATTGGAGTCCAGCTGTGTTTAATTAAACGGATTAGACTTGACTAGGAAAGGCACACACCTGTCTATATAAGACCTTAAAGCTCACAGTGCATGTCAGAGCACATGAGAATCAAGAGATCTAAGGAACTGCCCAAGGTGCTCAGAGACAGAATTGTGGCAAGGCACAGATCTGGCCAAGGTTACAAAAGAATTTCTGTAACACTCAAGGTTCCTAAGAGCACAGTGGCCTCCATAATCCTCCACCAGTCGGGGCTTTATGGCAGAGTGTGCCGACGGAAGTCTCTCCTCAGTGCAAGACATATGAAAGCCGCATACAGTGTGCAAAAAAAAAAACCACATGAAGGACTCCCAGACTATGAGAAATAAGATTCTCTGGTCTGATGAGACAAAAATCAAACTTTTTGGTGTTAATTCTAAACGGTATGTATGGAGAAAACCAGGCCCTGCTCATCACCTGCCCAATACAATCCCAACAGTGAAACATGGTGGTGGCAGCATCATGCTATGGGGGTGTTTTTTTTAGCTGCAGGGACAGGACAACTGGTTGCAATTGAGGGAAAGATGAATGTGGCCAAGTACAGAAATATCCTGGATGAAAACCTCTTCCAGAGTGGGCTGAAGGTTCATCTTCCAACAAGACAATGACCCTACGCACACAGCTAAAATAACAAAGCAGTGGCTTCAGAACAACTCCGTGACCATTCTTGACTGGCCCAGCCAGATCCTTGACCCTAAATCCAATTGAGCATCTCTGGAGAGGCTTGAAAATGGCTGTCCACCAACGTTCACCATTTAACCTTAGGGAACTGGGGAGAGAAGCTGCAAGGAAGAATGGCAGAGGATTCCCAAATTCAGGTGTGAAAAAGCTTGTTGCATCATTCCCAAGAAGACTCATGGCTGTACTAGCTCAAAGGGGAGTTTCTACTCAATACTGAGCAAAGGGTGTGAATACTTAAGAACATGTGATGTTTAAGTTTTTCTTGTTTAATAAATTTGCAAAAATATCTACATTTCTGTGTACATTAATTAGCAAAAAATGAACTTTTTTTTAATTACCAAATGGCTGCAATGTAACAAGGAGTGAAAAATTTAAAGGGGTCTGAATACTTTCCGTACCCACTGTATTTCTGCAGAGCGCTTGCATACAACTGGTATCTACCACTATATAGTCACTGTATAGCAGGAATGTTGGTAGTAGTGTAATGGTTTATATTCAGAATCAGTATGGCAGTATTACTCAATCACTATGTGGTCATGATCTGGCGGTATTATTCAATCATCCATGGTGGTAATATCATGATGTGGATGTTTTATTCAGTCACTATGTGGTGGTGATATGTGATCATGATGTGATATTATTCAATCACTATTTGGTGGTAATATTTGGTCACTATGTGAAGGTATTTTCAGTCACTGCGTGGTGGTATTATTCAGTCACTTTGTGGTGGTATTATTCAGTCACTTTGTGGTGCAGATATGTGGTCATGATGTTGTGGTATTATTCACTCTTTCATTATGTTGTTGTGATATGTGGTCATGGTGTGGTAGTATAATTCAGTCATTATGTAAAGGTTACATATGGTCATGATGTGATATTATTTGACCTTTGTACAGTGGTATTATTGATAATATTAGTCTTGGTTATCAGTAACATTACAATGATATTTGCTCCTGATATATTGGTATTATGTGGTCACTGTATGACCATTATATGCAGTTATTATCCACAACATTGTCTTACAGCTATTTGTATGGATTTCTCTATATACAATACATTACTTTATATAAATACATATTTACAGAACCCAGTAATGTCGCTGTTGAGTTGGCGCTGCACTGCTGGAGGAGAAGGACATGATTCTTTTAATGGGCATGGTTAGAGGCATGTCCTGGTGTGACATCATTATTATTTATTTTAAAGCGCCACTAGTTTCAGGGCACTGCACATTCTAGAGGTGGGTTACATACATTACATATGTCAAATAAGTACAATAGTGATGATAAATGACTAACAACTGGTACAGAGGAGAAGAGGACCCTGCCCTTAAAGGCTTTCAATCTACAAGGCAGAAGGAAAGAGACAGAAGGTGAGGGCCAAACAGGCTTGTGGGGTGGTGTAGGGGCAGTGGTTATAGGTTCCAGAAGAGATGGGTTTTCAGGTTGCTTTTGAGGCTAGTGAGAGTGGGGCAGCGTCTGAGGTGTTGGGGCAGTGAGTTCCAGAGAATGGAGGAAGCAAGGGAGAAGTCTTGGAGATGGTTGTGTGAGGAGCTGATAAGAGGAGAGCAGAGAAGGTCCTGTGAGGAGCGGAAGTTGTGTAAGGGATGGTATTTAGAGATTAAGGCAGAGATGAATGGAGGGGAGAGGTTATGGAGAGCATGGTAGGTCAGGGTTAGTAACTTGAACTGGATTCGCTGGGCAATGGGTAGCCAGCATAGGGATTGGCGTTTGTTTGGGTGTGGTCGGAGGTGTGGCCTTGGGATGTCACGTGTTTGGGCAGGGTAAGAGGTGTCGCATGATGTGTCTGTGATCTTTGCAATCTCTAAAAATTGTGAGATATGCAGAGACTGCACTGCCCTGACCTTATCCGCTACATCAGCAGTCCCCAACCTTTTTTCCCCCGGGGACCGGTTTAAGGCACGCCAATTTTTCCACTGCCCGGTGGGGGCGTGGTTATTGGGGGCGTGGTTATTGGGGCGGGGTTATGCAGGGGGTTGGAGGTTTAATATCACACACACGGAAAAAAAAAAAAAAGGTTGTGTATGCTGTGTTATTTAGGGGTGTAGTATGGGGTAACCAGTATTTATAACTGCAGACTGATTATCAGCTCTGTGGGTCAGTATTATACATGTAAATAATATACATATGTAATCTGCTCTGTTATTTTATAAATATATATATATATATATATATATATATATATATATATATGCCCCTGTAGTAAAGATAAATATATGCCCCCTGTAGTTATAATAATTATAGCCCCCCTGGAGTTATAATAATTATAGCCCCCTGTAGTTATAATAATTATAGCCCACCTGTAGTTAAAATAATTATAGCCCCCCTGTAGTGATATAAATGATAGCCCCCTGTAGTGATAATTAATAATGATAGCCCCCCTGTAGTGATGATAAATGATAGCCCCCTGTAGTGATGATAAATGATAGCCCCCTGTAGTGATAATAAATGATCGCCCCCCTGTAGCATCCAGGCTAGTTAAATGAAAAAAAAAGAAAACAAGGTTTCTTACCATTCCCGGATCCCTGCATTGCTGCTGCCTCCAGGACCCGGCGAGACCGAGCGGCGCAGGGGGTGTGACGACACCTCTGCATCATCCCCCCTGCGTCGCTGCTCTGTAGATGCGGCCCTCAGTGAGCACCACATCTACAGCAATAGGGAAAGCAGGGGCGGCTCATTACCGTCCCTGCTTTCTCTCTGCAGCCGCACGACGCGCGCAGCTGTTTTAACCCTGCGTGGCTGGATTACAACGGCCGCGTAGAGCAGATGCCGACCACCCGGACTAAAGTCACCGGGCGGTCGGCATCAGGTTAGCCCGGCGCCGCGGACAGGCAGGGAATGCGCTACGGCCCGGTGCCGGTCCACGGACCAGCAGTTGGGGACCCCTGCGCTACATGACAAAAATTGGAGGACCTGCGATGATGTCATCACCATGTGATCAGTCACATGAGAGGTGGGTTCAGCAATGGTGGATGAAGGACCTGTGATATTGGTCATGTGACATGGTGACATCATCACAGGTCCTTCACCCCTCCCCCCCCTACCTGGGCCCAAGGTTTACCTCGTCAGTCATGTGAAGGA